>AWOL01S0018809.1:0-50294 GCA_000715115.1 Nicotiana otophora | reverse complement strand
CACCTTTAATGTTGAATTTTGATTACAAATCGCATAACATACTTAGGATGCGTGTAAAATGTATTAGACCTAATATTTATACCAAATCAATTAATGACTTACTTTACATAACTTTATTTGATAAGTGGTACGCATCGATTTTCATACTTAATATCTGAAAGTAGGGGTGTTCATAAAAATCCGAAAACCCGAACCAAACTGACTAAAAAAACTGATACTTTTTCGTTTTGGTTTAGTTTTGATTTTTAAATTTTAAAAACCGACCATATTTGGTTTAGTTTTGGTTTTAATCAAAAAATAACCGAAAAATCCGAACCAAACTGAATATAGAAGTAGCTATTTAAAATTTATCATTATACCTATATATATGTATATTTTTAAACAAAGTTTCTAAAATTTTATGTTACATTTTAATAGTTTGCACTTTTAGTCTAGTTCTTTGGTTTTGGTTTTAATCAAAAAATAACCGAAAAATCCGAACCAAACCGAATATAGAAGTAGCTATTTAAAATTTATCATTATACCTATATATATGTATATTTTTAAACAAAGTTTCTAAAATTTTATGTTACATTTTAATAGTTTGCACTTTTAGTCTAGTTCTTTGCTATTATAATAATCTAGTTCTTTGTATTTACATTCTAGTTTAATTAGTAGTTTTCTTTTGCTAAGTACAAGTATTTATTTCATGTTTAAAATAATTTATTTTTACTTGAGTCCTAAAATTATTCATCACTATTTAGTTCAATTATCATCAATATATCTTGATAAATGATAGATTTCTCAAAAAGCAATTGGTTTGATAGTGTTATATTGAAAATGTAGTCGCCGGAATATGTGTTTGGTAGTGTATATCTCATATTTAAGAAAAAATCGATAAATAACCGAAAAATCGGCAAAACCGAATTGATAAAAAATCGACTTAATTGGTTTGGTTTGGTTTGGTTTGGTTTAGTTTGGTTCCAATATTTGAAAAATCGACTAACTTGGTTTGATTTCTTTTTAGTGAAAAACTGTCACGACCCAAAGCGTGGGGCCGTGACGGGCACATGATGCCTAACTCAACCGAGTACCAACGTAACGTATCCTTCTTATCATACTATCATGGGTAAATGAACCGGAAAGGCCGTCATGAGATAACTAGAATTAAACATAAGAGAAGACCCAACATGATATAGAAGCTTATGCACGGGACTTACTGGCCTATAAGGCCGACATGATCATTTGTATACTCAAAATATAGGCCGACAAGGCCATGTAAGTATTCATATACATGTCATTTATATACAAGTCTCTACGAGTACATAAATGTCATAAAGTTCGAGATATGGCCCCGCCATATCAATCAATACATGTCCAAATCACACTGACCAGAATAGCAACTCCGAAGCAAGAGGAGTGCACCAACACCTTCCGCTGAGCTGATAGCCTACTAGGAGGACTCTTAACCTGTCTATCGGGACCTGCGGGCATGAAACACGGCGTCCCCAGGTAAAAGGGACGTCAGTACAAATAAAGTACCGAGTATGTAAGGCATGACAGTAGTATATAAAAGACATGAAAAAAACATGGAGTAAAGAACTCAACCTGTAATTCTGAATTGCTCTGTGAATCATGAAAAACTTATAATGGCATGCATGTGCGTATAAATATCGTACCATGCGTAGGTATATGCGTACATAACATCATCAAGCCTATGAGGGCATCCTATCATATCATCTCAGCCACTGTGGGCGAAATCATCAACGTATGCCAGCTGATCAAGTGGTGGTACGTATATAACGCCATAACGTTTTTCCATAGCTCATATACATATAATATACGCGTATATAACGCCATATGATCATGGATAAATATATATGTATAAATGAATGCAATGCATAATGAAGTACGTCAATAAGATCTCTCGGAATGTCATGAGACCCATGAACATATGATATAATAGTAGGACATATGGGTAATTAAGAACATAGGCAACCCTAGTACTTGTAGGAATAGAATCATTTGTGAAAGTTGTGTGTTTGTCGTTTCGTTGTATTATATGGATCATGCCAAAAGGAAAGAAGGGATAGCCTTAATATACCTCAACTCCATTGAGTCCTTAATACCTTCCAAGCAATTCTTCAAATAACTCAACTCAATCTACCATTGCATAAGGAAATTCAAAATCCGTATTGAGTAAAGGTTAAGTCTTCAACTTAAACTAGTAGCTCGTTTATGTAAATTTGGGCAGCATCTCCCTTATAACAAGAGCCTACTCAAATATCATATACCAACAACAATGACTAGAGAAATCCAGAAATACATAATTATCAATAACAAGACACCATATAACAACAACAAGTCATAATTATTTCACGAGGAGCTACAAGCCCAATTGGAATCCGTATACCCCATATCACTCCTTGTAGACTTCTTAATTTAACTTACTAGTATCATTAACATGATAATGAAGTCATTAATCAATGATTCCAGCCTTATACCATATATTTATAACAAAGAAAATAATCCACAACTCCAATTATCCTCAATTAGCAACGTTATTCACTAGTTCATATCTAATCCGTCCATTTAACTTAATCAATATCAAGATAACCTTAAGCACATGCAAGAACACAATATACGTATCTCCTACAGTAGCTTCAAGTCAAAATCGAAGTTATATTTAGCTTACAACAGCCCTCAATGGCAATACAACACCATAGAATTGACTTAAGCTAATCTTCACTTCCAATCTCAAGTTTCGTATGCTTCGTTCACCAATTCACTTGATAAACATATATACATGCATAACAACAGAGTCCATATCATAATCAAGTTATTTTTCCCATTTCACAGTCATTTATAGTTCATGGAAACAACCTTTCCAAAACAGTCCATTAAAACCCATAACATCTCAAACTATTTTAAGTCTCCTCTTGTAGTATTTTGCTCAAATAATGCAACCAACATACAAACAACTTCAAGTACATGTAGTAGGATTTTATACTCACCTTAAACAGTAGAAACAATATGAAATTTCAGCCAAGCACAGGCCACAACTATCCTCAATAACACCACAACACTATAGGTGTTGTATTCTCTTCTTGAATCAACTTGTGGTGTTCAAGTTGGTGTGTAAATACTTATAGTTCGCCTTGAAAATCTAATATACATGAAAGAGGGACTGATTATTACCTTAATCAACAAGAACAACACGAAATCTGAGGTTACTTACCTTTGAAGAACCTTCCAAAACAGCCACAAGACGAAGAACTACGATCTAGCAAGTACCACGGGATTTCTAGCGTTGGATTCATATTTTCATCTTAGGTTCTCACCCTAGAATCATGGATGAACCATTGGAGATAATTTAGGAGGATTAAGGAACTATTTTGGACCAGAAAATTGAGTTTAAACGACATAGAATTGATTTACATACAAGCTGGAATTTTACCCCGAATTTGTGGGTCTCATGGGTACTGCTTGCGCAGTCTCGTAAAAACGCAAATATCTCTCTACTCTGATGTCGTATAGATGAACGGTTAAATGCACTAGAAACTAGACTCAAATACCTTCAATTTGGTATATACTATGCCCCAAAAATATCTCATATAGCACATGAAATGTATTTCTCAATACGCTTCATTACAAGACAAATCCTTAGTCGGTGTTTCTGTAACTTAAATCCGATTTTTCCCAAACTTTATATCCAAATATCATATATATTCATATAATGACTTTAAACTCATTTAAATCATGATTAACAAGTCTCATATTCATCTTAACTTACTTAAAACTTCGGTAAACCTTTCTTATCCTTGTAGAAGGATTTCGTCTTTTTTGAGCTTACATTAGATAATCCTATAATGACAGTGACATCTGAAGTACGGGGTGTAACAACATGTCCCCTTAGAAACATTTATCCCCGAATGATAACTCTTAAAGGATTGCGAAAATGGGACGTAACATCATTAAATTATTTTATATACTTTCAAAGAGGATCTCATTTTCAAGCTTACATCAATTGACTTACGACGTACTTTCACGTACAAAAACATGGGGTGTAACATCATTCCACCCTTTGGAACATCCGTCCTCGAATGTTGAATGATGCGCTTATCATTCTCACAATCTATGGCTCTTATGAATACTTTAATATTGTCCTTTGCCATCTAGGCAATTGTTCTATGAATAAATCCAAAGGCCAGGGCATTCCCCCCTTTAGGCCTCTTTCTCACGCCACGACTCGTGGTCAGAATTCTTCCAATATCGTAACTATTGCTACCTTCTATCATGCAGCATGTACGACTTTGTCCTTGTATGTGCGCATATGTGACTCTTCTCTTATTTTCCTCCAGCTTTTAGTCAATCTCTAGGCCTCACTTTGTGAACATATACAGGACTACGACAAGTTGTCCCTCTAGGAATCTATAGGTATACTGAAGTTCTTCGCTTAGTACTTTGTTGAATGTACCACTATTGCTATATTTTGTTTTCTAGCCTTGATTATCTGTCCTTATGGATTTAGTGCATCTAGGTAGGTCATACCCTACTATAACACTTAATTCGGTTTATGATTACCGAGGTCTTCTACCCAACTCCGAGTTACTCTCTCACTGCTTATCTCATATGTATAAGTCTAAGTCCTATAATGTTTCCTTATTACTGTTTATCTAAAGAATGGCATCATAACCTCCTCTTATACTTTGGAATTTTTATCCATTTTATTGTTGATTTACCTTAATGTTGATCTATATCTATCCCTGATAACTTGAGACCTCTTACGTAATACATTGTCACTAGGGCTCACGTCTCATCGGGGAACATCTGAAGTGATTTTCCTGGTCCACTTAGGGGTGATACTATACTTTAATAATTGTATTTCATAGCATCCCAGTGTGATTCGTCTTATATGGGTGTTCTAGTTCTATGCAATTCATGAAATCCCTTTCTTAAAATCATTACTCGTTCAAAAGCCTAAACGCCATCATCTTATCTATCACCATTGCTAGGGCTGCTTATCGGGCGGATTGGGCGGTTAATTACTCTTAACGGTTTGGCTTAACGGTTATCGGCTATTAAATGTATTAATCCGCTAGCCACCCGATAAGATATCGGGCGGATTGGTATCGGTTTAGCTCTTATCGGGCGGTTATCGGGCGGTTTATCGGCCTAATTAAATCTATATTGCGTGCATTAATTGTTTGTTGACCGCCTAGCATACAAATTCATAATAGGAAATTACACATTGAGTCCCGACAAACATGTCTGCCAACGCCTACATAAGAATAATGTAGTGTGTCATGTGTTGTAGATTGAAAAAAGTAGAACACATTGTAGACTAGATTACATCCCAAAGCAGACTACATATGAGTCCAGACATACATGTATGTTAACGCCTACCATTAAATCCCCAAGCAGACTACATTACATGAGTCCAGACATGCATATGTTTGTTAACGCCTAGCATACAAATTCAGAATAGGAAATTCCAGTCTATATTCAAAGTGAGTCCAGGATACATATTTCAAAATGATTAATCCATAAGTGAGCAGAATACACAGAAATGTTTGGCCTGCAGCTAACGCCTAACAGAGCTTGAATTTATGTAGCTTCAAAGTTCAAACAACAACTTCAAATTTCTAACTTAAACTCTCAACCAAGCATTTCACGCTATATCATTAACCATACAAACAACACCGAGCAAAAGGCAGTTATGTATAGAAATAGGTATGGATTATAAGTAGTAAACAATTTACAGGAAACGCAGATGCGCTATTTCCCCAGAACATAAGTCAAGACAGTACTATCGTCAATATTGTGGGATAAAAGTTGTGGCAACAACACTGTTGTTCTTCTATCAAACATAGACAACAGACATTAGTTTTAAAAAACAAAAGCAGAGGTGAACCATAGACAGCAGCTTAAACAATCTTATAGTAGGGTAGGAGAATAAACTAAGCAAATAGCTGGAAGAAGTGGAAGAGTTTTTGATATTTAATATATATATGGATAAAAACAAATATTATATATATATATATATATATATATATATATATTCTTAACGGGTTAACGGATTATCCGTTAAGAAAATTGAATAATCCGCCCCCAAACCGATAAGCCGTTAATAAAAAAATTTCAATCCGTTCCCCGTCCGTTAAACCGTTAACCCGATACCAATAGGCCATTAAGCTTCGGTTTCGGTTCGGTTTTCGGTTTCGGTTTGGTTTTGAACACCCCTAACCATTATACCTTTATTCTACTACCAGAGCAGCATTTCATCTCTTCTAATTGCTCATATTCTTAGACTCCTCTGAGTTCCTTTAGACTATACCGAGTTTTCTATAACTTATGGAAACCATCGGCTCTCATATTTTGATAGGCTTAATCTCGAGGCCTTACCTGTTCTCGTCACCTTCTCACTCACCTTTTCATAACCTTACTTTTGTCTACCTAAAAACTTGTCGCTCTATCATACTTTAGCTTGCGACCTACACATATCTATTTATACTATTCACAGTCTCCCTTTAAATTGCTAGCACCATAGATTTCCTTTTGTGCCTTCTCAGTTGTCTTTAAATGTAAGCAATTACTTTTCCTGGTCGTTTTGCCACTTGTTGTATGAATACTTGGATTATCTTGTTGCCCACGAATACTGGAATTTCCTGTAACTCATACGATCTCAAATATCACCTTTGATGTTTACTTCCCGTTCATTAGCCACGATGGTGCCACTTTCTTATAGAGTGTATACAATATTGTAGTGAGACTATTGTTACAAGACCATTTCTTCTTTATGTCATTATGCTTAGGTTGAAACCTTCTTCCTTATTTCTTCAGCTAGTCTTTCGGGGTAGTACATAGTGGAGACCCTTTGACTTTTATAAAGCTACGAGCTTATTACATCGCATACCCGAAGGAATCTTTGATGTTCTTACTCGCCTATACTTATCCTTAGTTACATACCTCCGCGCCCTTATGCTCGTAGGGTTGCTTCTGAACTGAAATTTTGAATGTCTCCCCAGTTGCGCTCTCTTTTATTTCTGGAACACTTATACAATACCTTTAACTACCCCAACTCATGTCTGAAACTTTTTCAACAATTGCTCGTATCTGCGAGACAGGATTCCCTATATTGGGGTTCACTATGTTTATCTTGCACGATCTGTTGATTTATTTATATCCTTTTGTCTAGCCATAACTACACTCTTCCTGAATCCACTACAGATAACTCGTTGGTCCATTCTCATATCTATATTCTGCGTAACCCCTCTTGGTTATGTCCTTTGTCTTAACTTACTTCTCGTACTGGCTCCTTATGTATCGAGTGTTCATTCCCACTTATTTATCAGTATCATCTGGTGCGGAACCCTTACTGCCTCTCCTCGGCGTCATGCTTGCATAATGTTCTGGAGTCGTATCATATCTGTAGGATCTGAATAAATGCAATCTCATTCCTTTCACCTTTTTACTGTATTTTTTCTTTACTATTCCATAGTTACCTCTTCATCTCTGACGTCTTTTCATGTCTTTACTGACATCTTATCCACCTTACGATAACCCTTCTATACCAAGGATAACTAAATTTCTTACGCACGAGGGTGACACCTAGTGTAACTGGCACACTTAGTCCCTTAAGCTTAACTTTGCTCACAGTGCTCGCTTTAGAGAAGCGTCTTCCTGAATGACATTTAAAGGTTATTCTTCTATTGTCCATTCTATTATCGCCGGAACGTGATCTCTAAAATTCTCATGATGTCGGCTATTGTCAAATCATTCGGTCCCTAATTCATATTCATTTTATCTTATTCCCCAACTCATACTAATTTCTATTACTCTGGGGTCTAATGTTTCCTTCTGGTAATCACGTTGGAGTCACCAACTTATTTCTCGAAAGAAGGATATGACTTTATGGCTTATACTCTTCTATTGTTTCAAGGCATGTCTCCTCTTGTCTTTTCCTTCACTTGACTATAGACTCTATCATCGTGTCATATTTTGATTTACCGTTATCACCCATATATCACATCTTACTCGTGATGCTTTATTTACTCTCTTCTTATTCTCCGGATAATATTTTTGACTATCACTTCATTCTGAAAACTTCAACAAAATGTTCTTTCACTTTTAACTCCCCTTGCTTCATCTCACTGACTCTTCGGAATGCCTAACATTCTCCCTTTTTTTCACTTGAGGCTGGAGTCATACTAAGGTAAATATTTATCCATTCTAGAATTCCACTGCCTATCTTCTGAAATTTTTGAACATTCTAGTATTCATATCTGACTATACTATTCTAGAGTTCACCATCTAGGTTTTTCACAAGGGGATCTATTACCGCATTTGCACTATCTTCGGAATTGTTTGCTAATGATAACAATACATCTACCATTTTTGGGTTACTTTAACCCCAGCTGGATCCTGATATCCTATTTTTCTCTTAAACTATATTTGCTGGCTCTCATAGAGCATAATTAAGATGAGTGTGGACAATTGTATATAACTCTATTACTGTTGAAAATAACTCATAATGCTTGTATTCTCTACCTTAATTGCAAATACTGATAATCTTCATTAACTAGGTACCTCGTGCCCTTCTTTATCTTGCTTCTTTTACTTGCCGAAACTTGTATCTACCTTTTGATTCTCTTATTTCTTTTTACCATATGGGTGGATAGATATTCTTGTCTTAGGGCTCCTTATCAAGAAGCTTACACATCTTAGTACATACATGATCTACTGAAGACCTCACATTTACTCATCATAAGCATGATGCAAAATCGAGTTCCTCTAACTCAACTCTTCCACAGCCACATTTAATCACTTACCAATTATTTTTCTGGATGTAGGTATCGTTGTATTACGAATAAAATAAAATTTGGGAGTTTGAATTCTTACAACTGAGCTCTACCACACGATCTAGAGTAAGAAGAAAGAGTGACAATCCTAAATGCCATGTAGCCTTCTCCTTATAAGTGTGGTACACAACACACCCATAAACAAGATTCTACTAGATACGGCTTGTAGACTCCCTAGAACAAAACTGCTATGATACCACTTTTGTCAAGACCCAAAATGTAGGGCCACGACGGGCACCCGGTGCCTAACTCAATCGAGTACCAACGTAACGTATCCTTCTTATCATACTATCATAGGTAAATGAAACGGAAAGGCCATCATGACATAACTAAAATTAAACATAAGAGAATACTCCACATGGGATGACCCAACATGATATAGAAGCCTATGCATGCGACATACGGGGCTATAAGATCGACAAGATCATTTGTATACTCAAAACATAGGCCCACAAGGCCATACAAGTATCCATATACATAACATCTGTCTACAAGCCTTTACGAGTACATAAATATCATAAAGTTCGAGATATGGCCCTGCCATATCAATCAATACATGTCCAAATCATACTGACCAGAATGGCAACTCCGGAGTAAGTGGAGTGCACCAACATATTTTGCAGAGCTGATAGCCTACTAGGAGGACTCTAAACCTGTCTATCGGGACCTGCGGGCATGAAACGCAGCGTCCCCAGGTAAAAGGGACGTCAGTACAAATAGAGTACCGAGTATGTAAGGCATGACAGTAGTATATAAAAGACATGAAAAAAACATGGAGTAAAGAACTCAACCTGTAATTCTGAATAGCTCTGTGAATCATGAAAAACTTATAATGGCATGCATGTGCGTATAAATATCGTACCATGCGTAGGTATATGCGTACATAACATCATCAAGCCTATGAGGGCATCCTATCATATCATCTCAGCCACTGTGGGCGAAATTATCAACGTATGCCAGCTGATCAAGTGGTGGTGTGTATATAACGCCATAACGTTTTTCCATAGCTCATATACATATAATATACGTGTATATAACGACATATGATCATGGATAAATATACATGTATAAATGAATGCAATGCATAATGAAGTACGTCAATAAGATCTCTCGGAATGTCATGAGACCCATGAACATATGATATGATAGTAGGACATATGAGTAATTAAGAACATAGGCAACCCTAGTACTTGTAGGAATAGAATCATTTGTGAAAGTTGTATGCTTGTCGTTTCGTTGTATTATATGGATCATGCCAAAAGGAAAGAAGGGATAGCCTTAACATATCTCAACTCCATTGAGTCCTTAATACCTTCCAAGCAATTCTTCAAATAACTCAACTCAATCTACCATAGCATAAGGAGATTCAAAATCCGTATTGAGTAAAGGCTAAGTCTTCAACTTAAACTAGTAGCTCGTTTATGTAAATTTGGGTAGCATCTCCCTTGTAACAAGAGCCTACTCAAATATCATATACCAACAACAATGATTAGAGAAATCCAGAAATACATAATTATCAATAACAAGACACCATATAACAACAACAAGTCACAATTATTTCACGAGGAGCTACAAGCCCAATTGGAATCCGTATGCCCCATATCACCCCTTGTAGACTTCTTAATTTAACTTATTAGTATCATTAACATGATAATGAAGTCATTCATCAATGATTCCAACCTTATACCATATATTTATAACAAAGAAAATAATCCACAACTCCAATTATCCTCAATTAGCAACGTTATTCACTAGTTCATATCTAATCCGTCCATTTAACTTAATCAATATCAAGATAACCTTAAGCACATGCAAGAACACAATATACGTATCTCCTACAGTAGCTTCAAGTCAAAATCCAAATTATATTTAGCTTACAACAGCCCTCAATGGCAATACAATACCATAGAATTGACTTAAGCTAATCTTCACTTCCAATCTCAAGTTTCGTATGCTTCGTTCACCAATTCACTCGATAAACATATAGACATGCATAACAACAAAAACCATATCATAATCAAGTTATTTTTCCCATTTCACAGTCATTTATAGTTCATGAAAACAACCTTTCCAAAATAGTCCATTAAAACCCATAACATCTCTAACTATTTTAAGTCTCCTCTTGTAGTATTTTGCTCAAATAATGCAACCAACATACAAACAACTTCAAGTACATGTAGTAGGATTTTATACTCACCTTAAACAGTAGAAACAACACGAAATTTCATCCAGGCACAGCCCACAACTATCCTCAATAACATCGCAATACTATAGGTATTGTATTCTCTTCTTGAATCAACGTTTGGTGTTCAAGTTGGTGTGTAAACACTTATAGTTCGCCTTGAAAATCTAATATATATGAAAGAGGGACTGGTTATTACCTTAATCAACAAGAACAACACGAAATCTGAGGTTACTTACCTTTGAAGAACCCTCCAAAAAAGCCACAAGACGAAGAACTACGATCTAGCAAGCTCCACGAGATTTCTAGCATTGGATTCATATTTTCATCTTAGGTTTTCACCCTAGAATCATGGAGGAACCATTGGAGAGCATTTAGGGGGATTTAGGAACTGTTTTGGACCAGAAAATTGAGTTTAAACGATATAGAATTGATTTACATACAAGCTGGAATTTTACCCCGAATTTGTGGGTCTTATGGGTGTTGCTTGCGCAGTCTAGCGAAAACGCGAATATCTCTCTACTCTGATGTTGTATCGACGAACGGTTAAATGCGCTAGAAACTAAACTCAAATACCTTCAATTTGGCATATAATATGACCCAAAAAGACCTCATATAACACATGAAATGTATTGCTCAAAACGCTTCATTACAAGACAAATCCTTAGTCGATTTTTCCGCAACTTAAATCTGATTTTTCCCAAACTTTATATCCAAACATCATATATATTCATATCACGACTTTAAACTCATTTAAATTATGATTAACAAGTCTCATATTCATTTTAACTTACTTAAGACTTCGGTAAACCTTTCTTATCCTTGTAGAAGGATTTCGTCCTTTTTGAGCTTACATTAGCTAATCCTATAATGACAGTGACGTCTGAAGTACGGGGTGTAACATGTCCCCTTAGAAACATTTGTCCCTGAATAATAACTCTTAAAGGCTTGCAAAAATTGGACGTAACATTATTAAATCACTTTATATACTTTCAAGGAGGATCTCATTTTCAAGCTTTACGTACTTTCACGTACAAAAACATGGAGCGTAACGAAAACTTATTCAAACCGAACCATGAACATCCCTATCTGAAAGACATAAAAACTATCCCTTTAAAGCCTTGTTCTTCAGTTTCTACAGTATTTCCTATTTTACACAATGTATTGAAAAAGTGATGAGTTTATAACCTAATTTTTATCCTTTAAATATGTTCCCTGAACATCTTTAATCCCTAAAGTCTGCTGACGAGGAGCAAATATAACGTTTAATGTTAAAAATATCTGAGCCAATGAACGGAAAAAGAAAGGCACAGAAAGGTAATGTCTTATGAAAAGTTCCACGAAAAATTTTATCAAACGCGTAAACTGAACTTACGAAACTAATATTTGGTTCTCCGGTGCAGCTTACAAAGTTCATATCCTAAGCAACTAACTAAACAAAATAATAAGAGCTAAGGCTTCTTCCTATATCTAATTAAGGATATCTTAGATAGCTAGAGCGACCATCAAAATGAGACTAAGAGAAAGACGAAAACTATGATATAAATATTGCATTCGATTGGGAGAGGGAACTCAAATGCGTTACATGAAACTCAGCCTGAGGACAAATTCAATATAGCACAAGTATAAAACTTTGAACTCTTTCCTAGTTCAGAAATGCCTTGGTATCAAAAGGCAACATGCATCTATAAGTAGACAAGAGGCCTCAACTCCAACTTAAACATTGAGACTTACAAGAATTTTCCCCACACGTAGAACAGTGCACGGATAAGCAAAAGCATTACTACATTTTCCTACAGGATATTCTATCTTATATGTATAAACAAAATTTTGATACAAGCATCACATAATCAAAACATATAGATCCGAGATGCAATGTCTTGTACCAGCCAATCAAACCATCAAGTAGCCCTAGTCCGGTGTATGCGCTACAACCCATAATCCTCCAGTGTAAACTTTTTGTCAATGGCCTCCAGATTAAGTACCTGGATCAGAAGAAAGAATATCAATTTTCTCTGTAGATGTCACACACACCTTCTGTACCTGATCGGCCATACACAATAAGAGAAAAAGGAGGACAACAAACAAATTATCACAAAATCTAGTTAAACAAGTTAAGTGTTGATTGCAAACTTTAGAACAATTACATTACTTCTAAACCACCGGAGAAAAGATTCCTATGTTCATTGTACTTGAATTTTCATACTCGGATTTTAAAATTTTCAACACAAGTGTGATGCAAAACCTAAACATAAATGATAAGGCTAAAAATGAATTGAGGGGCTTGGGAGCTGTCAATTGACCATGGTAGCATCTTGACAGTAAGTAAACCAGTCTCAAATAACTCAAAGCAGAAAACTGGCATCTAGTACAAATGCAAGCATTTTACAGAGTTAAATTTATAGAGCCACAGCCCTAGATAGTATTCCACCAGACGAAGACATGAATGAAGTTAAAAGTAAAAATAGATCAAAAGGGAATGGGCCATAACAAGATCGATGATTCAAGATTCATGGTTATGTTCTCGATCTTCATTGTACGCAACAGTGCAGGTTTTATGACACATGACACACCAAAACCTCTGAAGGAGGTCAGGGAAAAAGTACGAGATACGATCCAATATAAAAACTACAAAAAAAAAAATATCCTTTTTACAAAACAATACTTCAGTCTTTTTATAGATAAGGCGCGTTCTATTTTACATTTTGCCTTGCTTCACTGCACTATAACACAAGGTGTGCTTGTAGGTTCTGGAGGCACTTCTCGGCTAGACTGGGCATTGAAACCCATCCACTTTTCAACGACTCGTGCGAAAGAACTTGAAGAGGATGACTTTATCACAAAAAACTAAAGCTAAATTTTAGATGGCTGATACTGAATTGGGCTTAAAAGCCTGTCTATATTATAAAAGAAAATGTCAGAAGAACATCTGTATAGCGCGTATGCATTTCTTGAGTTGTGTCTCTCATAGTCAAATGCCATGACCTAAGATAACCATACTTCAGATGAATTACAGATGTGCTGCCACAAACAAGATATAGCAAACTATTAATCAGTTCAGAATTTCTGCTTTTAAGGATATTACTTTAATGTTGGTGAAATATAGTTTAAGTTCAACAAAAAAAAAAATTAACGTTGCTGTTCATCAACACATTTAAAGGTAGAACAGGCAGCTTCCTTACTTTGACTATTTCTTCTGGAGAAAGAGCACTTTGGATGTATTGCAATTTGCAAATAATAAATAATGATGCTCCTGATAGCCTCTGCCAAGTAGACAAGAAAGAGTGAAGGACACTGAACATATGCAGAGTTTTCCAACAGCAAATCTCAACTTTGCACATTTCTTATTTGACCACTTCTGTTTATAGTGATACCAAACCTCATCAAGAAATGAACCTTCATCTTTATGAACAATAATTGTAAACAATATTTTCGGCAGTAATCAAGTGGCAGGTTCACTTAAGGAGGTGTTTGAAGGATTGAATAAAGGAAAAAGTACAAGGAACTAGTAGACTAACTAAAATGTCAGCTTTAAAGCCACATGATCTGCAAATCCAATCAAGGACCAACAGCAAGAAATATTTTATTAATCACCTTTTTTTGACGAAGTTAATATCATTACCAGGAAGATGCAAAATTTCAAAAAGAGTTAAACATGTTAGCTCCAGTACAAGAGTGTCATATTTTATCAATCACTAGTTAACATGAATCTTTGGACATTTAAGCAGAACATATTGAATGTATTGATTGGTTAATGCTAAGGGCAGCAACATGATGAATCATGTTAAATGATTAGTACTTGCAGAAGTGTATAGGTAGTACCAAAAGGTGCAAGGATAACTACACTAGGTTACAATCAGATCATTTTCATGGCCAAAATTTTAGGTTTCCAGAAAACATCTATTAGAAGTGTGATTATTAGGCTGTGGCAGAAAGAAGTCTCAACTCTCAGTCACATGTCAAGTAAATGACTGCAAAAGACAGGTAAATTATCTGAGAACTCATTGCTTTCTTGACTCATATTTGCACTGGTGTATGAAATGGCGTAGATTTGCAGCATGAAACATAAGCATGTCGTGTCTACCCCTTCCTCTGCCCATTCTGCATTAATCATATAAGTAAGACATCAAACAAGTTTAAGGAATAATAGTTCCTTACTTTGACACAAAAGTTGGTTGTTAATACTGTATGAAAAATTTATCGCCGCCCTCTTCCTCTGCCCATTCCACGACCTCTTCCTCTCCCTCGGCCTCGGGAACCCGAACCCCGAAAACCTGATCTCTCAGGCTTCAGTTTCAAGGACTGGATCCCTCTTCTCCTTTCAGTTCGTGCTCCCTTGTCTTCTTCATCTTCCACATACTTTGCTGAGCTTCTGGAAATAAAGGAAACTTCTCTTGAACCTCCGGGTCCCACCTTGATATTGTTCATACCATGAGAAGTTCGGTCATCTGACAAGGCTGCAACCCGTTCACCTAGTGGAAGAGCATCCTCCTTCGCAAGTGAAACATCGTTCCAGAATGCTTCTGCATGCCTCTCATCCTTGACTTCATACATTCTGAAATTTCAAAGGATAGTGAGACATACAGCTATTTTAATTTTTCTAAAGCAGCAATAAAAGGTTTCAGGATATGTTCTGGTCTCATAAGAAAGTTTATTCCACATTACTGTTGCAATCCCCAAAAGAAAAAGGTACATTCAATCCACAAAATTTGTATAAACCCATGCAAAACTTGTCTATGTAAGAAACATTAGAGGTTAAACATGCCCATTATCAGGAGTCAACCAACTGCTATTCCTTGAACTTCACTTCCAGCATGGTGCATAACAACTTGTAGTCTAAATGTGGCATGAATTAAGAGGGCATTCATTGACTTCTTACCTTGGAACTTTGGACTTTTTTCTAGAATTTTTTTCATTTTCTTGTTCATCTTCTGATGATTGTGTTGCGGGAGACACATCAGAATCACTAGGTTCCTCACCGTCCATCACAGGCTCAAAATGTTCCTCCACTAAAGACGGTTGCTTTGTGGAAGGCATAGGGTGCAGTGCCCGATACTCATGAGAAAATTCATCAATTTCAAAGTCCTGTTGAAAAAAACAAAATACATCAAAAAACTTAAGGGTATTAGGATCTGTTTAAAGAATGCATTTTAACTAGTAGAGGAGTATGCAACTATAAAAGCAATTGGTTAAAAATATATTTATCAGGGACAACATCTAAAAAGTACTAAGCACACTTTTCTTGTTGAGAATGCTTGACCAGCTTTCTAAGAAATTTTCAATTCAAGCACATAGTAAAGACTAGGAAGTGCCAACTTAATCTGATGATATTTTGGACTGGTTCTTCAACACTAGGAAGTGCATAAGATTCATAGTAAAGACTTTGTATACCTTATTAGTAAACATCCCACCAAAACGTTCATCTTTCAGAATGTCAGTGGTCAGTCCTTTCTTCTTCTTTGATATCTTCTTCGCATCAACGCCATCAACATCCTCCATATTCTCAGCCTCTTCATTCTCAAGAAGTTCTTTAGCCAGAGTGCGATTAATTTTGGGGAGCTTCTTCTTAATCTGCAGAGGAATGACAAAATGTAAGACAGGTATTCTGAAAAGGTAGAAACTCCCTTCAAATGACACATACATGCAGAGGTCTAGTTAAGTAAAAAACTTGCTTCCCCCCTTTTCATTCAGTTTGAGAAGCACACAACTTTGATTGCAGTGAAACAGTAAAAGTAGATTTCACCACAAGAACCATGAGTAGAAATGACTAAAGATAATAGTAGGGGCCTTATTGAGAGACATGTAACAGCCGTCTGATTTGAATCTTTAATAATTTGAAGCACAAAGGATAATATTTCCATTCTTCTGCTAGCACAAAATACAAGAGTAAAACCCAAAATTCTCTAGCATCCAGTAATTACTTGATGCCAGACAATTGGCATATAAATTATCGTAGCAACTTCAAAAAGCCTAACTAGAGCACAAGAGCTTCTTTCTCATGGGCTCATGGTCATCTAGTGAAAGTCCATATTTTTCCCGGTGATGTTTCCCTTATCAAGATTTGCTCCATCTTTTAGTTGAATTTAGGTGATGCAAACTTTACTCAAGCTGACCTATCCAGGATTTTAAGTCAACGAGTGCAAGGCACCAATACACCCATAACTTTTTTGACCATTTTTTCTATAACTGTGGAGTATGGGCCAGATTGTGCGCACATCAACTAATTCCACGGGGTACCTACTACCTCCCATCAGCACAGGTACCGGGTAACTTTGTCCACCAAGGCTTGGACAAATGGAAGAAACACCTAGTGTTTTTGTCTCCGCTAGAATTTGAACCTGAGACCTCACGATTCTTAACCCACTTCATAGACTACTAGGCCACACCCTTGGGTACTATTAGGTGCAAATTATACTATTTTTTAGAAGTTTTCCAGCTATAAGCTTAAGGCAATGGCCCCTCGCACCAGCTGCGAAAGCTACATCTACTCGTGAGTAAACCATATCATTTCAGCTCAAAACGAGCTGAACAATCAACCATACTTGAAAAAGGAGAATGTTCAGTCTACAAAATACGCTAAAGGATCCGAAAAAAGCGCAAGCATCAGAATCCTCCAAATTCAAGGTTTTATTTGTATTCTTTTCCTTTTTCAATTTGGGGGATTGGGACGCTCGGAATAAGAGCAAGTGGAAGAAGGGGTCAGCAAAAAACACACTAAGCCAAGGCCTCCAAAGTTTTTTGCCTTTCTTTTGTTGACCAAAAATTAGCTGTTTCAGCTTCCACACTTGGGGATAACGGCCCGCCATCTACCATTTTCCACTCAAATACCGGATTTGGTTCACAGTCAAGTTTCGAACTTGTGACGTGTGCCTAACCATTTTTTTCCTTTTAAAAGCCAATGTTGCTACAAGGCTATTTTACCATGCACCAAAAGTCTCTTCATGATGGACTCACTGATTTATCACTCCTTTCCATAAGAAGTATGGCCCGCAACATAAAAATATTGATTTGCAAGGATATCAAACAGGTTAAAGATGCAATGTGGCTAGACCACCCATATATACACATGTAGGCACACACATGAAGTTTAGCTTTTTATGTTGAATTGCTGGTACAAATAACATGGTTCTTATACATCCATTGTAATCTATTGTTATTACTGAAAAATCTATGGAAAGCAAAATACCCAAAGGCCAAATACTAAATTGAAATAAGGGACACGAAAATGTCTTCCCCTTGATGCTAGTGTAAAAGTCTGCATAGAAAAAGATACGAGACATGTGTACACTTGCAAAAAAGTCAATCCCAGACATTATGAAACTAACCGTGATACGACCGGCACGCTCTGCCGCTTGTTTTTCCTGGTTCCGCCGCTCTTTGTAAGCAACATAATCAAATGGATCTGAAAAGGCTTGTGCCTGCAAGAGCAAAGCATCAGCATGCACATAAGTTTGATCACAAGGCCAATCATTTAAAGTTAGTACACAAATTCAATCTGATTGTCACCTTTTTATACAAACGATAATCGATGAAGTAACCATGCATATAAGCCCTTAGAAGGCTGGTTCCAATCAAATGGGTCAAATTCAATTTTTCCAGATCTTCTTTCGTCAAAAATTTAAAATCATCATAAATAGTTGTCTGGGGTTGCTCCTCAAGCTCTTCCTGCAAATAAATTTCAAATCAGAATAACCATTGTCTCTGGCATGACAAGGTAACAAAATAAGGAGCACATCACACCGTCAGGTTTTCAAGGTATGAACACCACTTGGGCGCAGGCCCCAGTGAAGGAATGAAATACGAAGGTATTTGACTGGAGTCAAGAGCCAATAACATCAATCCACTGTCAGTGAATGCACACAAATCGTTGATTCTCCCACCCGTTGGTTCAATGCTTGTCATGCTTTCTCCCTGTAAGAGTTCAATGCCAAATGTGAAACTTAGATTAAACTTAATTGTAGAAACATAAGCAATATCTAATTAGTGTTCTACCGCCTCATACATGAACATTATCGTAAGACTATTGCAGATAATCATAAATATTAATTGTATGATATCCTAATGCGGGTCCAAGAAGGACAAAAACAGAGACAAGCCAACCTTGATTTCAAAGTGGCAAACGGTTGTGATTCTATATAGTTCGTGTCTTTGAACCTGCTGTTTATCTAAAACAATAACCACCATAATCTCCACTAAACATAGTTTTTTTTTATTGTGATGATGCCTAAGAGATCTAGCAGTAATTCCTATGGTGTACCTTCCTTTTCTCTATTGCTTCACTATTATCCCAGCACAAAAGTTATATTACCAACGTCTTTTCAAGTTACATAGCACTTCAACATTCCGTAGGTCATTTTTTTATTGTTAAAGTTAAGTAAATCCCTAAATCATTAATCGTCCAAAAATCATATCAACCCAATTCATAGCTTAGATATGAATAAATATGAGCTCTAAGGACTGCTCCAAACTTCTACTACATGACCAGAGGTGAATCCAAAATTCCAAGAAGATGGGTGCACTATTATAAAGAGGTAAATCTAGAATTTATATCTGATGGATTCAACCTTTAGGTTCTTACCATGAATCCAATACCATTTAGAAATTATAGGTTAAAATTATATTTTTTCTTATAATTCTAGTGATATTTAACATATATACATATACTCCATATCAAAAATGTTGAGATCATTGAACCATGCTACATCATCCATTGCTATATAGATAGATTATATAAAATTTTGCGATGACAAAGGGAGATCAAGGATTTCAATGTGATAGATTTGGGAATTTTTAATGAATAAACCAAATAAAAAAAAGAAAAAACTACTTAATTAAAACACAAGAGGAGACACTAGACATGTCTACAAACTAAGAATTGAACATCTAACTTCACTTGTAAAGGTGCACCCAATAATTGTTGAACCATATGACCCTTTGAGCTTGGGTGCACACATGTATATTTAAGCAATTTTTAAGAAATATAACATTATTATACATGATATAGAGAGAGTAGCACGTGTTCACGTGCCCCATGCTCGAACACATGGATACGCCCCTGACTACATCAAAGGAGGGCCACTTGCCCACAAGAAGAACAAAATAATCAAAAGAAAAATGTCTTTGCAGAATAAGTAGGACCGTTTAAGGGAAATTTGAAGTTTGACAGATTTTGCAGATTAGATTAACTGATAATCAATAAGCTAAATTATATAACAAACATTTTCATAAAAAGTTTCACTCCTTGTCATATCCTTCCCGTTTTCTTTCTTTCCTCATTCCCTTGCCTTCTAATTCTTTTTCTTTTTGAAATCTGTAAGACACCCTTGCACCTGAATATTAACTTCTTACCAGACCCGCCAAAGTACGTCTTGATTACTTTGCTGAATCAATTCATTAATAACTTCACATATAGCAAAGGCAGCAGAAAAAACAAAGGCCAAAATCAATAATTGAGTACTGCACTCTATTGTCCAGCATATAAATACAATAAACTGAAATGATCTTGTCTAAACTACATAATTACTAATATAAACAACAAATATCAACAAAGAGGATCAAAGACTTGCATACCGTCTCAGGGTCCCAAATCCTAACAATGTGGCTGTCAGCAGTTATTAACTTTGTTCGTTCAGTGTTAAGCGTTTTATGCCACTTAATGTTCAGTATCGGGCTCCCATACCTATATAAGTGTCAGAATGCATAAGCAACAGAGAACAAGAATTACTTTACCATTATAAGCTGGCAAAACAACTTACATATGATCCTTTATCCGCACAGGTTGAGAAGATCGTAAATCATAAATCAGAACCTGCACATTACAATGGGTATTGTTAGATATCTTGATCACACAAGACACAACAATAACTACGCCTCAGTCATAAACAAGTTAGCTCTGGCTATACTAACCCTCACTAACCATGTTTCTCCATTTAAAATCATTTCAGCCCAACATTATACACAATAAAAATAAAACTTCTCAGAAGCCTCCGCAATGTAAATATATGTTTGCTAACAAGATAACTGTTTTTTTACTCGAAGACAATAATTTATTCTTCAATAACTACTTTCTGATGCCCTCAAAGTGACAAGAATTTCACCCCCAAGAAAATCTAGCTTCCTTTAGCCAACTCGATTGACAATGAAAAAGCAAGACTCTAATTGGAGTGGGCTTAATAAAAACATAACTTATTTGTCTTTTTCTATTCTCTGTTTCTACATGAATCAAAAGACAGACCAGAAATTTAAAAAACCTCTATCCATTCCCTTCCAGTGGTGTAACAACTATTCAAGTTAATAATTTCTTATACTTAAAGGACACATCAGTAAGCCAACTTTGTGGGGCATCCCGTAGCTAATATTGTGATACCTCTTTTCGGTAAGTTGTCGAGGGCAATGTCTTAAAATTAGGGTGTGTCTAGCCTGAAGGTTCAATTCTCCCATGTTTGGTTGGCTTAAATGTTATGAAAAATGGTTTCCTAATGAACTCATTTTCCTCCAATTTTTCCCACAAAGAAGAGGAAAAACATTTTCCAAAACTCTCTTTCAACCTTCCTTACCCCTACTGTCATCTCCCAATCACACCCTCGCCACCTGGGTCTCCAGACCCTGACCTACGACCTTACACCCCGACCTCACACCGGCCACCCTTGATCCACACCCCACCCCTCTCCCACCCTCCAAACCCACATCCCATTACCTCCGCCTCCTAGCAACCCCTCCACCACCACTAACCCAGCATCGGCTCCCCTTCCCTCATCGTCCCACCCCTTCCCTCTACCCTGCCACCCCTCAATTGCCCGACCCAAACTTCACGACACAAAACACGGAGGTCGAGGGCCAGGTGTGGGGGTCAGGGGCGGGGTGTCGAGGGTGGAGTCAAGGTTGGGGTCGGGGGTCAGTGTCGAGGTCAAGGGTCCGGGGTTATAGTGTTTGCCTAAATTATATTAAAATGCTCTTAGGACAATATTTTCTCCTTACTATCCAAATATCAGAGAATAAGTAAGAAAATAACTTGTTTTAGGAAAATATTTTCTAAAACATTTTCCTTCATACCAAACACACCCTTCCTATCATGAGAAAGAACATCTACAAAAAATTTCACATTGAAGATGCAATGCTTTTAAGTATGATATGTTTTATATATACTCGGTGTAAGGATTTTTAAAATACTCTTTCCTACTTAGTTTCATGTCAATTTTCGTACTACATAGGTTAAAATATATTCTTCATACTACATTAGCTGCCTGTTGTATAAGTCCTCTTAATTAACATCCAATTTGGTGATGCTAAAATGTTAGGACAGAGTAAGTATTTTCATAATCAAAATGCAGGAGAATTTTCCACCTCCTACAATTTATTAATAGTAACTAGAAAGTTTAGGTGTACTTTATCTAGTTTCAAGCAAAATAAGAAAAAAGACTAAACTCCCGAAATGACAATCATAAATGATTTTTCCAACCAAAACTTCAGACTCAACATTCACCGTGATCATCAGAAAGTTTATCAAAACCTCTTTAAAACTGCATTTCCTTCTATTATACCTTTCCATCACTACTTCCAACAGCCATGAGGTAACCTCCATCTCCGTCGAACTCTATTGCAGTAACCTCCTGTAGTTTATGCATATCATTAGCAACCATTGAAAAAAGATCTGGTTTTTTCAACTACTTTAGCAAAAAAACTACCTGGTCCCCATTCCCAGCAGGTGCAACAGCATTTATCCTGCCAACTGAAGATCTTGCTCTCATGTCAAAGCATTCGAGAGCACCATCCTCCCCTCCACAAGCAACTAATCCATGGACCTTGCTAAAGTGCAGAAGAAAAGAAACCAAAAGATCACAGAAGAAACTGTCAGACAGAAGGTATAGCAAAACTAAAAAGCCAAAAAGAAAATTTTAAAGAAAAAAAGAAACATGGGTTTAAAAGGTGAGCAAAGCAAAATCAAGTTCTAACCTCCGCGAAACCACATTAAGTGCCGGGGATCGTGTGCTAAGCGAGGAAAGGAAGCGTCCCTGTTAATAGAATATGATAGTCTCAGTAAACTACACAAGCAAACATCAACGCTATAAGGGGGAAAACTTCAATTAGAATAAGCTGAAATTTGACATCCAACTTTTAGGCTGTACAAGTTAGGATTCTGCACATATCTGATCTTTCATTTTTCTTTGAAAATGCAGCAGATTATGATTTAACACTCTAAAGCTCCATTTATCCTTGGGATCAATGCCATGGAAATCTAGGTGAATTTTAACAGCACATTTACTATTCTTTTCTTACCCTTCTCTCCTCTTCCCTTCCTATAAGTTGTTTCTCCGAAACAGCTTAGCCTTTGCCCCTTTTTTTTCTTTTTTTGGCCTATCGTAACTTTTCGGTCAACAATATTGATCTATAACAGCCCAATCCAAATCACCTGAACACTAGATGACATGGAAAGTGTATAGCTAGCAGAAGACCTTTCCAGATACATATTTCTAAGTCTGAGTGTTTGTTCATCAGAATGTTGGCAAAAGCATTAATGGATGTGGTGCATTCACAACAGAAATTCAAATAAGTGAAATCGAATGAGGAAAGAATTTTTTCATAATTCAAGCGGTGTTGTTGTGTATTGCATCTGTTGCTACTGGTTTGCTAAAATAATTAGTTGTTTCGTCGTTGGAGTAGTCTACTACTTTTTAAAATTTAAATTTATGTTAGATATTTAGGTTGTTCAGATATTTTAGGTTTTGAATCTTTGTTCTGCAGATCTTTTGCAGATTTTCTTGTTTTCAAGTGGCTATTTAGAGCCCTATGGTTAATAAAATTTTAAACGACAAATTTTCAATAATAATATTAACTTCTTACTAGCGGTATCAAAGCGTCCACAGGTCTTACAGGATCTATGAGCTCACTAAAAAAAAAGAGACTTGTAAAATCGATTTTAGCTCATATCTATGTTTATCCTTATTTTCAAACATGGCAAGCAGTATTCTCTCTTTGAATCTCCCACAAACCTTCACCGGTGAAAACTATCAAATTTGGTATATGAAAATGAAGTTTTATCTTGAAGCCTATGATCTATCAAAAGTTGTAATGGAAGATAGACCCTTACAACGACTCTCAAAAAAAAATACCCTTATGTAAATTCAAGCTCATCCAGAAGAGCCTTCAGGCAAAATTAAGTTACTGAGACAATTATATAGAAGAAAAGAACCCAACCATTGATGATGTCATCTACCAATGGCGAGAAGTTGGAAATGAGAAGAAAATCTTGTATTTACTGACAGACATAAAGCAATAGTCAACTTCAATATAGGTGCACATATTACTTTAACTATTGTAGAGAAACAGGTGCCATTACAAGTTCAGTTAAGCATTTTGAAAAAAAAAACTTGTAATTCTGCTGCAAAATTTGCCACTTTTTGTTTTAAAAAATTAATTTATACAAACACATGAACGGGTCAAACACTTAAACTAAGGAGGAAAACCTGCTCCAAATTTATTCTGTAGAGATCTGGTGATGAGGCAGCGCAAAGCAAATCACAAGACCAGGAATCATATACAATATCCCTTCCCATCCTAAATAAACAGGAGAACATATAAGTGATGTTAAGCTGGCATTTAAAGATGATACAGTTCGTACAGAAAAGTAACAGTAAATTTCAGAAGCAGAGAGCAAAAGCGTTGGGGATTAGCTTCAAGATGAAAGTGACAGATAGTTGAGCAAAATCAAAGAAATCCATCAAGATGAAATGTTGATATCATGCCAGCAAAATATGCTGCTAAGATGTCTGAGTTGCTACTGAAATAAGGTATCATGGCAATGCAGGAAAGATGTTGACCAGATAATGGAACACAAATTAGAGTAGAGCACCCAGAAATTTGTTTTTTGTAAATTTTGAGATACGCTGACTGAAGCATGTCAGGTCTTCCAGGAGATACCCAGGATGCATGGAGCTAAACAACGTCCTTTCCTCTTCAGGCAAAACTGATTAGTGCACCTAAATGTGAGCTCCTTAGCGTTCACATTCAGCTTTAACAATGACTAGTTTAATTCATTCTAAGCCTGATTCAATTTTCATCTGATCCCTAAGAAAGGAAATGCGAGCTAAACAACGTCCTTTCCTCTTCAGCCAAAACTGATAAGTGCACCTAAATGCGAGCTCCTTGGCGTTCACATTCAGCTTTAACAATGACTAGTTTAATTCATTCTAAGCCTAATAAATTTTCATCTGATCTCTAAGAAAGGATATGTTGAAGCATTAACTTATCTAATTTGTGACCTCACAAAGAGTTGGCTGAGTAATGTGCATTCATTCTCTGCCTATATAAGCTTTAGGGGTTTGTATAAAAGGGTAGTTTATAGGCTTTGGGATTTGACCAAGGTATCCAATACATTAACGTACAGAGTTTTAGATAAGGATACTAGTTTATATGAAAGTTTATACTTAAATATAGATCATGAAACAAGTAGTGACATATAAAGTGGCATGCTTTACTTGCCGGTAGTTAGAGAAGCTGCTCTAACACGGGATAAACTGAGAAAAAGTGAAATACCAATTTGTTCAAGGTGCTACTTTTGTGGTCAAGAGGCAGAGACAATAAACCATCTGTCTCTACATTGTAGGGTCACTAGTCAGCTGTGGCATTTGTTCATCAACCTCAGGGGTATTTGGTGGACAATGCCAGGAAGAACATCTGAACTTTTGTCATGCTGGAATGAAGGGGAAAATTGTAGTGCTGCCAACAAAGACAGATGAAATTTGTCCCTGCAACTATTTGGCGGACAGTTTGGAAGGAGAAAAATTCAAGATGCTTTGAGGATACAGTCAGCCATATTTAGAAGATTAATAGCTTGTTTAGCCAAGTTTTTCCAAAGCCAAAAGCGCTTTTTTTTCAAAGTTGAAGTGTTTAGCCATGCTTTTGGAATGAAAAAAAGTGTTTTTGAGTAGAAGCAGCAGCAGAACCAGGAGTGAACTTTCTTCCAAAACCTAGCAGTATAAATGAGGAGTTTCAGGATTAACTAAATTTTTCTGAAGGGTTGCAATTTTTTATGGCATTCAACCACTGAAGACCTTTCTTTCTTTGGTAAAATTATTACAGATACATGCATAGATTATATTTATTCTCTCATTCAGTCCAGTGGTATCTAAGCTTTCAAGTGAGACAGGTTGAGCTCAATCTGTTGTCATTATGCAAGTGTAAGCATGCTAGAGGAAACAAATAGTCCTCCGTGCAGCTCAAAGTTATGTTGGCATTCTTGACACTTAACATGCATTGTTTTCTAAATTTTGCATTTCATCAGTATAGCTTAGCAGACAACATATGGATAAGCACATAAGAATAAAACAAACAAAATAAGTGCTACCTTGGAATTCGCAAACTGTAATGACTTCCATATTTTGCATGGAGGCATACAGAACGATCAGCACAAAGAAATGCCATTTTTGAGTAGTCATCACCCAAGACCTACAAAAGATATCAAAGACGGAATATACATCAGTAAAGATTTCCCAGATTAATTAGAGAAGAAAAATGCAACAGAACATGTTTCCATGCTTCTGGTCTCTAAAGAAAAAACAAACAGGGAACAAGCAAAAGCATTTACTATTGCAGCACAAATAATTTTAGCAAAAAAAATGAGCATAAGCACTGGTCATAAAAAGAAGCAATACTTAAGAATCTACTTTGTCATTTTGGGTTAAACGTGCAGCCTTCATAAAGAAAGAGAGGGAAAGCAGTCAGTACCTGAAAGTTAACGATCTCTGACACCAAATGCCTTTCGAACTTTAATGACAGCTCCCGCAGCTCATAAACTTTTACTTGTGGTGGGTAAATACCTGAAAAATCAATATTGACAACTGATACAAAATAGAGGAAATACCAAGCAGCAAAAAGAATGTACTCATGTAATACATGTTCACAAGGGGTCTTTTAGTTTGTTAGAGATCTGATTGCCAGCATAAAATGTAGAGAACTTCTGGTGTCGGAGAACCTAACTTACTGAATGACACGGGCCTAAATGGAGCGACATGAACAGTCAGGATTTATATAATTGACCCTATCTTGGTGTCGAGGCATAGTTGTTGCTGTTGTACTCATCTTTTTTTTTTGAGAAGCTAACATAAGTTAAATCCGTTGTACTCATCTAATACATTTATCAGAAGAACAGGGGGACAGAACAGTGATAAAACAGTAATTGGTTACTTCCCTGTGTAGGATATTTTTAATATGAGATAATTATTGTTCAGGTTAAACATGAATAAGTCTAGACCAACACAGGAAATAAGATCAATATCAATGCTTCATTTTAACAACTAATAAAATGAACCAATATATTTATAACCCAACCAGTTCTAAATCCAAAAACAATAGTCAAATATTGAGTTTATATAGAAATAACTCTGTGTGTGTGTGTGTGTGTATATATATATATATATAACACAGAGGGATAAATATGCACGAACATCACGTTTTAACAGTAAAACAGCACAGTGACGCCTTTAATCTGTAACTCAGAAGTAGTTACTTCTCAATAACCTAGAAAAAGATCATTTAACAAAAGAATAATATTTTAAGGAAACAAAAAAAAGAAAGGATATCTCGAACTGCAGATAATCACCTGACGCAATGAGATACTCCCCGTCAGGAGTCACTTTAATTCTTGTCGTTGCAGTTTCAAATCTCAAATCCTGAATCAGATCCACTCTTTGCATATAACCTGCCAAAATAGAGAAAAATATCTTTAATAACATAACCATAATATCCTACAATATCAAATATGTATAAATGGAGCAACATGGATAGAGAGGATTCGTATAGGAATTACACAAGCTGTGCAAATTGGGTTTTATCCCTACATAACTCCGTAAAGATTGTTATCAACAAAATAATGTTGGTCCGACATTGAACACTCTTTTTTACTACAACAATTGAAAACTTTCCATTTTCAAAAGTTTTGATACAACATGATTTAACCAAATATTAATATCAAAGTAAATCTAACCTTTGCATATTGTTCGAAAGAAAAAGAAGTAAAAAAGTTTGAATCAATCATTGCAGATGACCATATGATATAAAGACCAAGTATCCAAAAACCCAGACATATAGATTACTACCCAATTGAAAAACAATCTTGGTACAATTCCAGAATTTCTTCTTTAACACTTCAAATATTGAAACTTTCTTTTACCAGACACTATGATGCTGCTAGATTTTTACCAAATAATATCCCAAAAGGGAAAAAAACAAGTGAAAGCAGGAGGGTAATGCATACTTGGATCTTTACGAAGGGCTCTGAGCTTCTTAGGAGGAAGCCATGTTGCAACAGAACGGTGTTGGCCGGCGACAGTGTACATCTTTACTCCATTTATGGCAGTGGACTTCAAGTTTCCCCCTTGGTACGCCATTGTAATTCAATTGGTTGACGAAGTAATGCCCTTTTTCTAAAAGTAATGAATCAATGTCAGAGGCAATTGGCCAAGGAGGGGGTTCAATTGAATCCTCCTCGTTGGAAAATAGTACTATGCAAATGTGTATAAAAAAATTTAATTTTTTTATACACATTTTAACTTTTGAATCCCCTTGTTCATTCCAGGTTCCGCAACTAGTAATGGGGAACCTCATAACTCAAGAGGGAGCTCTTAGGCATTACGATTTTCACAATAAATGATTTGTTTACATGTTAAACGCAAAATACATGGCTATCTAGACTTTCAGCTATTATCAGAAGAAGCAAATACTAGCTAGTAAAAATAGCAAAGTATATACAGAGACAGTTGCTAAGCTGGGATTTTAAACAAGTGATTCAATATATAAACTATAAAGGAGTACTAATTCCACTAATTATTTTCATATTTTTGCCAAAACAAGGCTATTTTGGTTTCTGCTTAATAAAAATTCATTTAGGTTCAAACAACCTCCTTTATATTGTAGTAGAAATTAAGGCTACTAAAAACTTACGGCGGCACGGCGAAAGAGGCGGCGTCTGTCTGGCGGAGAGGCAGCAGGGTACTAGAAATTTGTTTGTTAGAAGCGGCTACTCCCAACTCAGTATTATTACCGCCAGAATTTTGCAAGGCTTTTAAGTCGGCTGAGTTGTTCTTTTGACTGTGAGAGGGAAGGGTTTAGGGAAAGAAAGGGAGGAGGAGAGAGAAGGATTTTGGGAGAGAAATAATTGTTGCGTTCACTTTTAACAACAAAATGTTTATTTTGATTGTTTAATTAAAATTAGTTATATTGTATTATTAAATTCATTATTCCGATATAATAAAAAAATTATTTTTTGAAACAATCGATTTGGTGTGGTGGGATCGTTTCTTATTTTTCTTTCTAGTTATACTCTAATTTATTATTTTATAATTCTATTTTACACTTTACCTTTTTTATTTTAAATAATAGCAAAGTCTCTTTCTCGTATAATTTTATAATAGAATTGTACGTGAAGTCTAATAACCTATATAAATTCTCAAAGAGAGCATCTTAAATATAAGCTATATACGTGAAGTCTAATAACGTGAAAATATCATTGCTTATGCCGCTTTCAAACTCTTCGGGTATAGGTTTTCCCTAACTTTTGTTTTATTCTTTCTTCTATTTTGATTTGTAATTCCAATTCTAATTACTTTATCTCCAATTAGCTTTATGATATTGGTTGTTAGGAAATATTACTTATGATCTAAATTCTAAAAAGAGTCTACTTAATATTTTATTTTATTTTTTTATTATTATGATCTAATTATGAACATAGTGTACTTATTATTATTTTTAATACTATTAACTTGTTCCACTAATTTCGATAGGATTTGCATGAATTTAATTGCTTAACTTATATATAAGACATAATTGGTGATAAATTAGTAGAAAGTGGTTTTCTTAAATAATTTTTATGTATAATTCTTGATAAATTAAATATTTAAAACAATTGAGGGTATTTTATTAAACTTATCAGTTACTGTACAGTACGATACAGTCAAACCAAACAGCAAAATGTTATTTAACAACAATAAATAATACAGTCTATCCAAACATTGTATTCATAAAACGATATGATACAATACAATACAGTACAATACAATACATTATAAAACGAAGGGTAACAATGATCCAAACATAGTGTTAGTGGGCGTTTGGACATAACAATTGTAAAAATCCACAGAAAGTCGGAAAAAAAATTCTCTGAATTGTATTTGAAAACTAGAGTTGTGTTTGGACATAAATATAATTTTGGGTTGTTTTTGAATTTTTGTGAGTGATCTAAGTGAAAATTTTGAATAACAACTTTTTGGAGTTTTTCAAATTTTCGAAAAATTCCAAAATCTATCTTCAAGTGAAAATTTTAAAATTTATGGCCAAACACTGATTTATGGCCAAAATTTATTGGTACCCACTGGGTCATTTATGTGGTTGAATTATATGTTCAAATTGTAATTTCACACTCAGTCATGTTCATTCATATCATATTATATCTCAATCTCTGTTGCTATTTATTGATGCATCATATTATCATTTTGGGCTGATTTCCATGACATCTTGAGCCCGAGAAACTGGAAAGATTGATGACTGAATGAGGCCGAGGGCCTAATTGTGAGGATATATATGGGATACACCCACAGTGAGCGCGGGTACCTACTGAGTACGAGTGCCGAGTAATGAGTGACTGTGAGGAAAGAGTGATTGTTAGTAAAGAGTGACTGTGAGGTTGGAGTGAATAGGATGACTGAGTGACTGTTACTGTGAGAGGATGCATTGATTTCATTGTTTACTGCATTTCAACTGTCATATATCACTATTTTGGAAATTTCAGAAAAATATTATTTTCTGTTTAAGTCAAACTTGATATGAAATTTATGTGAAATCTTAAATGTTGAACTTGAGAGCATGCCTACCCTTTTATATTGGAAAGTACTGTATTTGGACTTAGCCGAGAAGCTCGTCACTATTTCCAGTTCCTTATTTGTTATTGTTACTTACTGAGTTGATTGTACTCATACTACACCCTGCACTTCGTGTACAGATCCAGGTGATTACGAACATAATAGGTGTTGATTATTTCACACAGTTGATTTTTCGGAGATTCAAAGGTAGCTGCCGTGTTTCGCACACCTTGTCTCTCCTTCCCTACCTCCTTGTTTACTATATTTGGTCTTAGACTATTATAGACTGTATTTTCCATACTTGTAATGTATAAATGCTCATGTACTCAGTGACACTGGGTTTTAGGAGTAAATTTATATTCAGTATTGGTGGGAGTTTTTCCCTTAATTATTATGTTTTCAGTATTTAAAAAAAATTGTGAGTTATTGATGTTGTCGGCTTGCCTAGTATCGAGATATGCACCATCATGACCGGTGAGATTTTGGATCATGACACATTCTAGGAGAGCATTTAAACGAGGAGAATGAGACTACAAAAATGCAATCTCTCATTCAATAAGAAAACGTTATACAACAAGGAAACGATTGATGTGAAGATTTCAGTTGTATTATATGTTACAATATAATTGTAGGAAAAAAAACATGTTTTATATAAGTTTCAATTTTTCAAAAAGAAATGATGCAACATACAATGTTGTTCTTTTGTTTTAAATTTTGAAGGTGAAACTACCGACTACATTAATATATGTGTTTCGGACAATGATTCTATGTCTGAAAAAAGGGAAGTAACACTCGATGATTTTGAGCTGCCAGGGAACTTCTCCCAAGTTGTTAAGTTCGGCGAGCTTAATGAAGATGAAACAACTCATGTGCATCAAGGAAGAACAAGGCAGTCTCGAAGGCATGTTGGATCCCCCTTTCTCCATTTTTACAGTTTCGGGGGAAGTACTTCTGTTGGACCTCTAATTTTCCTCATCAAGCATCCATTTACTAGGGTTATTTGTGACGATGTTGATCCTGACTTGTTGGAATAATTTAATAAGTGGTTGTACTTTGGTACCGATACGGTTTCAAAGAGGTTAGATTATATAATTTTTTCATATTTTCGAGTGCATTCAATTTTTGGATTTCCAGGTGAAACTACATATTAATTGTAATTTCTATGTGTTTAAATAGGAGGAAAGCACCTTATTATTTAAAATATAACCAGCTCAAGCCGTGGTATGATCTTGGAGTGGAGAAAGTTGATAAAAATGAGTGGTTTTATACTTTGGCACATCCTGGGCAAGTCCTCAACGACACGGTAAATACATACCCTGACATAATTTAATGATTAGTTGTAGGATTATGTAATTTAAGAAGTCTGTAATTTTTTTTTGTTTAAAAATTATATTTAAATTGTATGAAGCATTGACAAATAATGAAATCTGTTTTTTTTGCAGCACATTGGTGTTATTTTATAATATTTGAGGAAGAGAGGAAAGTATGGTCCTCAAAACAAAACACGGTTTACAATCACTGACTGTATGTTCAAGATTAGAATTGAACAAATTTATCAGAGGTACATTAATGCTCCTGCCGATAAGAAGCTTGATGTTGTCAAACCCCAGGACGTCGTATCATAATACATATTGGGGTACAAGTTACTTGCAAATGTTGCATGTGATAAAGTTTATTTTGTGATTATGCCCATAAACATTATGGAGATATTTCATTGGTTGTTGTCTGTATTTGACATTACCGAGAGGGTTCTATATGTTTATGATTCTATGGTCTCTTCACGAAATCACAACCTTGTTGAATATATTATCAACAAGTTTAGATATGATCCTCCTCTACTTGTCATGCATCGGCTTCTATGGCAAGTGTCCATACATCAACTACAAGAACACAAAGGCATACATTGAAAGAGGTGTTACTGACCCTCTTGACATTCAGTGGTTGGTCAGTGAGATACCCCAGCAAAGAGAGGGATCACTGTATGAAAAAACTACTTTTCCTTCTATCTATTTGACAGAATTTATTTTACAATGAATGCTAAATCTTTTTACCCAATTTTTTTTTTGCAGCGACTGTGGTGTATACGTGGCGGCATTTGCATAATATGTCAGTATTAGAGAGCTAGCGATTTCAAAGGAAGACCTTTATGATATTGATCAATACCATAGACGTTATGGAGCGCTACTTTGGGATTATGATAGGAAAAAGTAAGAGCTTGGTGCAATTAGTGAAAGTGAGGTGACTAACATATTAGCAAGAAGAAAATGTGCACCAGCTGTGAACGAGAGAACACAAGTCCGAAAAAGATTAATTAGTTGCCTTTTTTTGGAGAAAAATTATAGTTAAATTGTTTAGTTGTAGCTGGTTTGTAGTAAAGTTGTAGACAAATTGTTAACTAAGAACAAGTCAGCTGCAATTTATTTGTAGCAGATTTGTGCTACAATTATTTTACCTTTTATTTTATTATTTTGTCCATAATTCTACTACTTATAATAGAAAACATCCGTATTTTTTTTTTGGTTGAAATTTGTTAGTACTTGATCTCTTTATTGTTAGCATATAATTTCTTTACAGTTTAACTACAATTGTGTCTACAACTAATATACAAAAAATACATAATCCATTCAATTTTAAGCAGTCTTGTTAGAAAAAGCTAAAATAGATAAACTCAGTAACTGAACAAAACAACTACAAACCAATTGCATTAAGAGTTAAAAATATTTTATTACAGGAGACAATCTTTATTCAAATTAGCAACACAATTACATCTCGACTATAATTATCCAAAACAGAACAAATACAACTTCATATCTTAAACTACATATTATCTTCAACAGTACTCAGGAAAAAAATTCTTGTGACTATATCAATTTTTATTTTCTTTTGGGAGCATTCTTACAAGATCTTTTGTTATGCCCTTCTAGTCCGCAATTGCCACATAAAATCTTGTACTTCTTTGCATTTACTTCATAATATAGTATGTATCTTTATTTTTTAGGTCTCCCTGGCTGTCTTTTCCCAGTATGTGGTATTACAACTTCTTCAGCTATATATTGTGGCACATTCCATTTGCTTTCGTCAGGCAGTGGGTCTACTGGTATTTCATAAGTATGCAAAATGCTCTCCCTCGTATAATAAGGAGAAAAATAGTTTTCATAAGACTCGTTCCTGTACCTCAAAGTCGCCAAAGCATTTGCACAAGGAAGTTCATCAAGTTGGAATTGTCCGCAACTGCACCTTTTGTTTTGAAGGCAAATAATGAAGCGCTTCACACCATCTATCAAAATATGGATGTAATATGTGGAAGCCCCCACCTATAATTTCATTACAAATACACAACAAGTTATCAGCAACATATACAAAATAACTAAAATTATACAGCACTTTATCTACAATTAACAATATATATTTAGTTTGATGGAATCAATAATCTGATGTTACTGGCTATAATTTACTCTCATCGTCTGCAATAATGACTTGTTGTCCTCCAACTCTTTGTTGTATTTTTTCCCAAGGTATGTGAACGTACCATTTGCTTTCAGTAACTTTTCATTAGTCCAACGTTCAAGAAGAGTCCTCATGTACTCTAATAGTTATACTACGGGCAGCTCTCGTACGTCTTTTGTTACCGCATTCAATGACTCTGCAATATTTGATGTAATCGTCCACGTTCTGTTCACTGTAGCATGTACCCGAGCCCATCTGTGATAGCCAATATCGTATAGGATGCTTTAACACGCGTGTCGATCTCTTCGATATGTGACATTCTTTCATTAAATTCATAAAACGTGTATGACCGTGCCGTGGCAAAGTACAATTCGCTTAACTTTAGATGATCCTTCTTGAACCTTGACCTTACATTTGTCCAATATATGCCACATGCAAGCATAGTGTGGCATGCCGGTATAAACAGTAGATGTTGCCTTCAAGATACTCTCATTCCGGTCCGAAACAACACACATATTTGGTTTCTTACCATACGCATGTTTGAATTGCTCAAACAAACACGTTCATGATGCGTCATTTTCTAAAGCAACAACAGTGTATGCCAGTGGTAATATGCTACCTATCACACAGGTGGCAAAAAAAAAATCAATTTTTGTAATAAAACTTGAGAGTTCAAAAAATACATATTGAAAAATAACTTTATAACAATATTTTTACAATTAATCTACAATACCTGATGCATCCATAGTGCTACATGTTAAACATTATTCCCCTATATGCCGACTTCAAGAAGGTGCCATCAACTACTACATCTGGCCTACAATACTCCCAACCCTCGATGGACGTATTAAGTGTAACAAATGCGTACAAGAAATAGTCATCTTCAGTCTTCTGCAATTTAACTACTGACCCCGGATAAGTATTCTCCAAAATATATAAATAAGTTGGCAAACGACTGTAGGAATCAGCAGGATGACCTCTCAAAATTTCCAAAGCCTTTTCCTTTACTCTCCAAGCTTGCATGTATATTAAGTTCACACCATGTTCCGACATCATATCAGTTTGTATGTCTTTTGGTGTGTATATTGTCTTAGGATCCACATATTTTGGTATAACCATGCTACCAACTACCATGGCAGTAGGTTTGCGTTGTATGCATGTATTGTCCATCAAAGAGCACGTGTGCAAGCTGTTGAATTTTCGAACCTTGAACAATGCTGACTCGTTTATGCTGGTGAACTTGAAGTGCCATGCACAATTGTCCCCAACACATACGAGGCAGTAGCTACATAATAAAAATAATTTTAAAAATTTTGATGAAAAATATAGCTACAAAATAAGAGGCTGCTCAAGCACAAAAATCTTATATTAAACAATTTATATACAAAAAAACTATAAATTATATACAAAGAAACTACAAATTATACAAAAAAAATACAAAAAAATTATAATTAAACAAAAATATGAATTTGACAATTAAACTGTTCCTACATTCTTGCGCTAGACCTTTTCACCCTAAGTTGAAACTTATTCATGACATAATAGTGCTTTGTTGCACTGACAATTATTTGCTTGTCTTGGTAGACTTGGCCTACTTCAATAACATTTGGCGTATGTTCTGTTATGATGACACTTTCATATTCCACAATCGCCGGAGATGTTGGCCTATCAATCAACTTCAATGTTCCTGATACTTTTCCAATTCTGTTACAATTGCTTGACAATTGAACCACGTTACACATACGATAATCAGATGAACCTGCACTCAATTAAAAATATCTATAATTCAGACATACATTGTAGATAGGTTGTAGTAAATTTGTAGAACACGTGAAATTGAATACTTCAATAGACAAACAATTGAACTACATTTGTTATGTAGCATCATTGTAGATGTGTTATAGAAAAATTATAGAATACATGAAACTGACAAAACATTACCACTGAAAAACAGAGCAAACCTGCAATTGTGCTCGAATTAGAGATACTGCATTCCAAATTGAAATCACCTATTGTTATACACAACGGATACATTCCTAAGCTTTTGTTTTCCCTTTTCGTCTCCATGTATACTCGAACTCCCAAATTGTTTCGAATTTTCATTGGAGGACAACATTCGTTGACAGTTTATTTGATTTTGATGATTTTTACGGAAGTATCGATCATTAGATGCTCTGCAATTGAATAATTCAATTAACTATAATTTGAATCCTCGTTGGCTATAATTCCATCAACATTAAAATATTTGTATCTCCCAATGCTATCCCAGTGACCATTTAGCTGAAGCATAATCGCTAACTTTGACATTATGTAGCGAAATTCAATACAATTGTAGATAATTGTTTGCAACTTTTTTTCCTTCAAAACTTTCACTCATGGAAAACCAAAGGAAACAGAGAAAATCAGAGAATAGAACTTGATTATGGTGCGATGATAATCAAAGAAAATCGGCGTAATAGCAGGATTCTACAAATATATTGTCTCGATTAATGTGCGATGATTGCGTTAGTAAAATCTTTGAAGAATTCTACGCGATCCCAAAATCCCGCGTCTAAAAAAGGAAGGCTACTGCAGAAAGGATTCTAATTTAAATAAATGTATATATTTTGTAGATAGAACTTGTTTCGGTCGGGTAAATAACTAAACGCGAACATTTTTGATAATAAAGTTTCAAATAGCGTATAAAAACGAAAAAAATCCCTTTCTACATTGCCATATGTCCATCCCTATATGTCCAAGTTTGAGTGAGTTTAGGCATCATCCTCTCAACAGTTTCACTTATAATCTCATGTTTGATGACTTAATTTTTCTCATTTTTAATAATAAAATTACAAAACTACCTTTTGTCATATTAAGATACGAATTACCTGTAAATGGCTTTGATAATACAAACAATTAGAAGCTTAATTATACTACGTCATTGCCATGTCAAAGTTCAAGTATTATAAATTCTACCTCACGTTACAAAAGAAAAAAAACACTTACATAATGCAATAAATTTTTTATTTTTAGTTTTTTTATTCCACCACATTAGGGTAGAAAGGGGGCAATAAGAAAATTTAACAGACATTTATTGTATGATAGAGTCATTTGATAATAAACCTTGGCAATTGTTTTATTTGTAAATGTTTTAGTTGTCTTTTATTTAAACATAAATATTTAAAATTTATATGCTATTTTTTTTTCTTATGTAGAATTTACACAACTCATATGGTGAGTGACATTGAAAACTTGATATTTTAGTCATTTTTATAAGAATTCTATATGTATTTAATTTAATTTAATAATGACAAAAATATAATTTTATGAATCCGCGATCATACATGAAATTTGTATCGTCAAGGAAGAAAAAAAACAACAGACAAAATGAGTGCGTTTCATACAATGCAAAAAATACAAATATTTTTTTGTATTTTTCTAATATTTAGTTGATGAATAAAAACATAATTTTTTTAAAATATATGTTAAAAATCAATGATATTACCAAACGTATGATATCTTGATAAAATATTTGAATAAAATTAATAATAATATTTTAGCGTTAGTTATTAGATCAATTAATATGAAGTTAGAAGTTACATAGTAAGTTATATAAAAAAATTATTTTCACAATTTCCTGCTTTTAATAGAAAATGGAATAACGAAACACTAAGAAATGATTTTCTCAAACCAAACACTATTGGAAAAAAGGCTACAATTGCCCCTGTACCTTCGTCTACTGTATACGTTAATCCTCCGTTTCGAATTCGATCCAAGACTAATCCTACCGTTAGCAAAGTAAACACATTCACCCCTGACGCTAACGAAATTCCACGTGACACCGGTCCAGTATTAAAATCCCACCAAATACATATCCTTTTTGATTTATCTGCCTCGGATATTATTCATACACGTTTAACTCTAACCCGAAATAACTTACCTCTTTCTTAAGTTCCTATGATTCGGATTAGAGTTAAACGAGTAAGAATAATACTCGGGCCAGATAAATAGTGGGGTTTAAATAGTGGGACCGGTGCCACGTGTAATTCCGTTAGCATAAAGGGTGAATGTGTTTACTTTGCTAACAGTAGAGAGTCTTGGACCGAATTCGAAACGAGGATTAAGGTAAACAATGTACATGATCAATTTTAGCCTTTTTCCCAACACAATTTGAGCAGACTAGTAATCATATAGCCCAACTCGAGTCTCCCGCTTATAAACCTACACTTCCCAACCCTAACACTTCCCATTTCTCTCTCACTCTCTCTAAAACCCTAGAGTATTCTCTATATTTCTCTTTTCTCGAATCAGCAATGGAATTCTGGGGTACAGTACTCTCTCAATCTATTTGCCTTTTCTCTCTGTCTATCATTTCATTAATTTTAATAATCTGTATTACTCGATGCCTTTTCGTTATATTTAGTTTTCTCCTTTGTGTTAGATGTTATTGGTTTGATTATACGTTTCATCACAGTCTATTTATCTGCTATTTCAATCTTTTCATTGTTTCTTATGTTTTTGATGTTGATAAATTTAATTTATTGTGCATTTTTTGGATTATTTACTGTTTTGTGATAGCTTCTCGTACTGTGTAATTTTTTTTAATGGTTCTATATTTTGCATGCTCGACATTGTAGAGACCGAGAATAAGCAGCTAGAAAATGCTTGTGTTATAGTGCAAGACTGACCTTATATGAGTAGACTCTGCTTTGGCATCTAAAGGGGTGGCCCCCTTGAAAACTTTTTTTTCGTAAACAGCTAGAAAATAATTTTTTGTGCGTATATATATATAAACTTTTGAATTGCTATAAGTGAATATTATTCAAAAAAATGAATTTTTTTGAATCCCCTTGTCAAAATGCACGGCTGTGCAACTGTACATAATGATCCTGAAATATGGTGTGTTTATGTTGCAAATTGGGCATAAAATCTGTCATCACTTTGTCCTTTGGGTTCATTTTCCATACCTACTATATAATAGGCTATGATAAGGTATTTGATTTAGAAGACAAGGCATAAGAGGTTGCTCTGTTAGCTCTCATGTGGGTTGTATGAAATGAGAGGAATAGGAGAGCTTTTGAGGGGATTGAAAATGATTTTGTACATTTGAGGAATAGCCTTTTTGTTTTTGATTGCTTTTTGGTGCACCCGTGAGATCCCTACTTGTATAATAGATGATTGGGTGTCTTTCGTAGAGAACCATGTGCTGTTGTAGGTTCTCTACTTTTTGGTATACAGGATTCTTCCCATTGTTAATAGTATAATTTACCTTATCAAAAAAGGTATTTGATTTATCTCTTTCAGAATCATTTTCTTGGAATCCTAAGTGTTTGACGCAAAAGAGCCTCTACTCTTCATTTTTATGTTGGAGTTCCTTCTACTTTACTTAGATGACAATGTGCCTTGATGTTTGTTATATAGCTCAAAAACCAGTACATCGGAAGCTCTATTGGATTTCTAATACAATTTGAATGTATTTTCCTGCTTCAACTCTTGTGTAATAACTGTATTGTCAAACATTTTTCTTTCTTGTTCTTTGTGCTATACTGTTGATACTTCATCGATAATGTGTTTCTTTCCCGCGTTGTATTGGAATTGTGCAAGTGCAGCTTTTCTAAACTTACCGTCATTTAGGTGCTGAGGTGAAAAGTGGACAACCTTTAACTGTACAACCCGGGGATGATATGGTTTTGCATCTTTCACAGGTATTTTAAGTTGTCACGAATTTGATAGGCAAATTCATTTGATATAGCTTGTACCTTGTAGACATCTCGTTTTTGTATTCTATCAATGTATTCCTCTTTGTAGGCATCTCTTGGTGAGGCAAAAAAGGATAAAGGATCAGAACCTGTATGCTTGTCTGTGAATGTTGATGGCAAGAAACTTGTTCTTGGAACACTAAACTTAGATAAGCTGCCTCAACAACAATTTGACCTAGTTTTTGATAGAGACTTTGAACTATCACACAACTGGAAAAATGGTAGTGTCTACTTCTTTGGATACAAGGCAGCTAACCCATACGAGCAATATCCTTTTCATCGCCTGTTAACTACTATCTTTCTACAATTTCCTTTCTTTCCATTGAAAGAAGGTATAGTTGTCAAAATCTTTTTGTTTCCTTGACTATATTTCTGTGTGACACGGAGGAAGATGAAGATGGTAAGTTAACATCTTTGTTTGAGCTTATTTAAGCTTCAATGGATTAGGTCATGACTTAATTGTTATTTTATTGTTCAGAGTCTGATGAGGAAATACCCCTTACTCTTGCCAACACTGGTAAGGAAAATGTTTTTGTTGAGCTATTTCTTAGATGTACCATACATTTTAGTTCTGAAGTATTGCCTACACGCCAAACAGGAAAGTCTGAAGCTAAGGCTAGTGCAAACGATTCTGCTTCAGGTAAGCAGAAGGTGAAGATTGCGGAACCTAGTAAAGATGCAAAGGCGGATGATGAAGATGATAGCAGTGATGAAGATGATACGTCTGAGGATGAAGAAGATTCTGAGATGGGGGAGGTATGATTTTCTAATACATGCTCAATGCCTTAAAAGTGTTGTTGTAATGCATGTTATCATCCAAGGTTCTTAGACTCTAGGTTAAGCACAAAAAATGGTTTATACTTGTTTGAGCTTGTTGAACAATTTTCAGTCAGTTGTTTCAATAGGTTATTCAACCTCTGGTATTTGAGTGATCTTTCAAGATTTCATTTTTTAAGATTTGGAGCTTGGTCAGCTTTATAAAGTTGCATTGGATTTTATTTCCCAAAGGATATTTTTCGCATTTGGTCTTCAGAAAACAATAACCAATTTAATTTCTTTGGTTGCTATTAAACATATTTTCGAGTAGCCAATAACAACCAATATTTGGTTTAAGGAACAAAGGGCCGAAATGCGATTGTCAGCTTTAGGCCATTGTTTTTGCCAATAAAACAGCTATCAAAATGATTATCAGATTGTTTTTGAATGTTGTGGTGCATGTTGAAAAGGCAAAACGCTGCATCTGTTTTGAGCTTTAGATCATCCTCTGGTATATGCGAATAGTCTTAATTGTTGCTTCAGCAGTCTGAAGCATTAACCACAATGCAAAAGAAATTTTGTTCTGCATAACATAGCTTCCATATTTTTGTACTCCTGCTAATTAAATGTGGGTTCATTGATATCACTTCTAGTGATATATGCTTTCTTTCCATTAGCATTTTTTAATAGACTATTCTCTCTTCAGGATGAAGATGATAGTGATGAAGATCAATCTGATGAGGAGACACCAAAGAAGGTAGCTCGTAGTTATTGGTCTCCACTTTTCTCCTGAATTTCTTGAGCAGGAAGGTGGGTTAACAGTACCTGGGTCAATTTTCTTTTTTAGGCTGAGCCTAGCAAAAAGCGACCATCAGATTCAGCTATAAAAACTCCTGCACCCGATAAAAAGGCAAAATTTGCAACACCTCAAAAGACTGGTTAGTTTTTGTCACCTTAATGTTAATCTTTGATATGCATTTTCTAATGTTGGACTGTCTGCTGCTGTCCTTTGGATTTGCATGAGAAAATTGGACCAGAAACTGGAATAACCTTTGATTCCTTGGGAATATGAGAATCTGACTCTAATGTTCAATATATATATATATATATATTACAAAAGCAAGTGGCTCATTTTTTGCATCTTCACCAAAGTTAATATGGGATTAAATTATCTTGTTCCTGAGTATTTTATTTTGGGTGGTTTAGATGGTAAGAAAGGTGCTGTCCATGTGGCAACGCCTCACCCCTCAAAACAGGCCGGTAAGACTTCTGGAAACAAGTCAAACCAGACTCCAAAATCTGGCGGATCTCTTGCCTGCAAGACGTGCAGCAGGTAACTTCAATGCGGTTTTATTTATTTTAGGAGCATTAGGTTGTTCCCTGGATTCATGTATTTCTCCTTGCAGGACTTTTGGTTCTGAAACTGCTCTGGAATCTCACTCAAAAGCTAAGCATAGTGCCGGGAAGTAAATTGGTGTAGAATCGTTTGCCTGGAGATGTTAGTTTTGTTTTGTCAACGTTGGAGGGAATGATAATCAGAAGAGCGTGTTAGTATTTAGTAAGTACATCTTTCGTTGGTTTACCCTATGTAAAGCAAGAGTTAGGTCCAATTTTGCTGCATACTGGTACTAGTGAAGGTTTATTTTTATTTCGATGTTGACTGTTATGTTGGTTGAGATTCGATTCAAATTAATGGTCGTTACCTTTTGGTATTTTGTTGTGTGCTTACATTTTTGCTGCTTGACGAGTTGGCGCATCTGCAGAGCATGTGATTATCTGTTTCTTTATTTGATATTTCCAGATCCCATATTCTCTTTAAAGATGTGGTTTCTGTCTGACCACGTTCTTGGGGAATAAAAGTGCTTATGTATATATTATAAAAAAGTGCTTATTTTGGAGAGTTAAGGTCTTTGGCCGTTTTTTTTAAATAGGAAAAACTGATTGAGTTGTAGACTTAATTTTTTTGGCTGTGGGGAGAAAGCAAAATTGGAGTTGTTCTTGGAAACAAATTTTATTTGGACAAAAAGTACTTTACAAAATTAACAATATATATTGCTTGGAAATGTTATACTAATATATATTGTTTTGAATTTATAATACTCCAAAATGGAAAGCTTAAGTTAGAAATGTGTTTCTTTTGAACAAAATGCTACAAACAACGAAGACCTTATACAAATAGATAGGCATTTCTTTGGAACAAACTAAAATAGAAGAAATGTAGTGTAAGATCGCAAGTAGCAAATATGAAATTGGTGAACTCACCTGCATTTTCCTTCATTTAATGTAGTACGATCAATGTGTCCTAAAGGGAAAAGAGAAATTGATACAAAGAAGCCAATTTATTTTGATTAAAATATTTTTCAAAAAAAAATATTTGGTGGGAAGTAATTTATGTTTGATTAAATAATTTGAGCGGTCATTAGTGTTTGACCAAACTTTTAAGTATATTTTTCTCAAAAGGACTTTTAGGAAAAATTATTTTTTTCCTTTTCTCAAAAATTAACTCTGCTTCTATTCAAAAATATTTTGTTCCTTAACTTTAATTAAAAAATACTTTCAACGTAACAAAAAAACGCCTTCATTCAAAAAGAAACTTGGCCAAACAAGACTATCGGTGTGGATATTTGGATAATACAGCTGGTGTACGTGCCAGCAATTCATAAAATAATCAGATCAATAAAGCCAAATATGCGTTTGAATAACCCGTGAGAATACAGAAAACCATTCAGAAAAATGTCAGTAATGTGCATCAAAACAAGTGCAAATAAAATTTCAGAGAATAAGGCAAAACACCAATANTATTTATTTTAGGAGCATTAGGTTGTTCCCTGGATTCATGTATTTCTCCTTGCAGGACTTTTGGTTCTGAAACTGCTCTGGAATCTCACTCAAAAGCTAAGCATAGTGCCGGGAAGTAAATTGGTGTAGAATCGTTTGCCTGGAGATGTTAGTTTTGTTTTGTCAACGTTGGAGGGAATGATAATCAGAAGAGCGTGTTAGTATTTAGTAAGTACATCTTTCGTTGGTTTACCCTATGTAAAGCAAGAGTTAGGTCCAATTTTGCTGCATACTGGTACTAGTGAAGGTTTATTTTTATTTCGATGTTGACTGTTATGTTGGTTGAGATTCGATTCAAATTAATGGTCGTTACCTTTTGGTATTTTGTTGTGTGCTTACATTTTTGCTGCTTGACGAGTTGGCGCATCTGCAGAGCATGTGATTATCTGTTTCTTTATTTGATATTTCCAGATCCCATATTCTCTTTAAAGATGTGGTTTCTGTCTGACCACGTTCTTGGGGAATAAAAGTGCTTATGTATATATTATAAAAAAGTGCTTATTTTGGAGAGTTAAGGTCTTTGGCCGTTTTTTTTAAATAGGAAAAACTGATTGAGTTGTAGACTTAATTTTTTTGGCTGTGGGGAGAAAGCAAAATTGGAGTTGTTCTTGGAAACAAATTTTATTTGGACAAAAAGTACTTTACAAAATTAACAATATATATTGCTTGGAAATGTTATACTAATATATATTGTTTTGAATTTATAATACTCCAAAATGGAAAGCTTAAGTTAGAAATGTGTTTCTTTTGAACAAAATGCTACAAACAACGAAGACCTTATACAAATAGATAGGCATTTCTTTGGAACAAACTAAAATAGAAGAAATGTAGTGTAAGATCGCAAGTAGCAAATATGAAATTGGTGAACTCACCTGCATTTTCCTTCATTTAATGTAGTACGATCAATGTGTCCTAAAGGGAAAAGAGAAATTGATACAAAGAAGCCAATTTATTTTGAAAAGTATTTTTCAAAAAAAAATATTTGGTGGGAAGTAATTTATGTTTGATTAAATAATTTGAGCGGTCATTAGTGTTTGACCAAACTTTTAAGTATATTTTTCTCAAAAGGACTTTTAGGAAAAATTATTTTTTTCCTTTTCTCAAAAATTAACTCTGCTTCTATTCAAAAATATTTTGTTCCTTAACTTTAATTAAAAAATACTTTCAACGTAACAAAAAAACGCCTTCATTCAAAAAGAAACTTGGCCAAACAAGACTATCGGTGTGGATATTTGGATAATACAGCTGGTGTACGTGCCAGCAATTCATAAAATAATCAGATCAATAAAGCCAAATATGCGTTTGAATAACCCGTGAGAATACAGAAAACCATTCAGAAAAATGTCAGTAATGTGCATCAAAACAAGTGCAAATAAAATTTCAGAGAATAAGGCAAAACACCAATAAGGCAATAAACCAACCCAAAAAATAAGAAATAAAAAGCGAGTTATTGAAATAGTTGAGTTCGAAGTTTTATCTCTCTTCTTTTCCACTTTTTTCTTTTTTAAATCTTTTTCAGTGGACAACGCTTTCAAGTTTTATTATTTTCACACAAACAAAGAACGTAATAAGATTACTCATCAAGTCAATGTCAAAATTGGTAGTTATAGTTAAATGAAGATCTAAAAGAGGAGTTCTCTGTTAGTAAGACAAACTTTCAAACGAAGTAAACATATACACACACGAAGATTTCAAAATATAAGTAAAATATTAACTGATAATATATATTTTTAGCAACAAAATAAATCGTAAGAGCTGGTTTGCCCGAGAGGTTAAGGGGGAAGACTTAAGATCTTCTGCACATAAGTGCGCATGGGTTCGAACCCCATAGCCAGCATGTTTTTTCTTCTTTTTTTTTTTTTTGAAAAAAAAAAACAATTCTATTTTCTTTCTTTTGTCTAAAACTTTACTCCTTTTCTAATATTTGAACTCACGCTTGGTAGCTTAGCTTTTTCTATTTTTATTTTTCATTATTTTCAGATATATCCAAGATTGTGTCTAACACTTCACCCAAGGATTCTACTTTCATATCAACTATAAAATTTTGAAGAATTAACCCAAATAACTGTCAACCAAACCGCTTAAACTGAAAATAGGCAGTGGAGGTATAATAAAAGCATAATTTATGTATTACATGTGTATAATTATGTATAGTTAATGTATAAATAAACTATGTATATGGCTATAAATGTAAACAATGAATACTTTCATTATTTTCAGATATATTTAATTGTGTCCAACACTTCACACAAGGATTCTACTTTCATATCAACTATAAAATTTTGAAAAATTAACCCAAATAGCCGTCCACTCAACCGCTTAAACTGAAAATAGGCAATGAAGGTATAATATAAGCATAATTTANTATTTATTTTAGGAGCATTAGGTTGTTCCCTGGATTCATGTATTTCTCCTTGCAGGACTTTTGGTTCTGAAACTGCTCTGGAATCTCACTCAAAAGCTAAGCATAGTGCCGGGAAGTAAATTGGTGTAGAATCGTTTGCCTGGAGATGTTAGTTTTGTTTTGTCAACGTTGGAGGGAATGATAATCAGAAGAGCGTGTTAGTATTTAGTAAGTACATCTTTCGTTGGTTTACCCTATGTAAAGCAAGAGTTAGGTCCAATTTTGCTGCATACTGGTACTAGTGAAGGTTTATTTTTATTTCGATGTTGACTGTTATGTTGGTTGAGATTCGATTCAAATTAATGGTCGTTACCTTTTGGTATTTTGTTGTGTGCTTACATTTTTGCTGCTTGACGAGTTGGCGCATCTGCAGAGCATGTGATTATCTGTTTCTTTATTTGATATTTCCAGATCCCATATTCTCTTTAAAGATGTGGTTTCTGTCTGACCACGTTCTTGGGGAATAAAAGTGCTTATGTATATATTATAAAAAAGTGCTTATTTTGGAGAGTTAAGGTCTTTGGCCGTTTTTTTTAAATAGGAAAAACTGATTGAGTTGTAGACTTAATTTTTTTGGCTGTGGGGAGAAAGCAAAATTGGAGTTGTTCTTGGAAACAAATTTTATTTGGACAAAAAGTACTTTACAAAATTAACAATATATATTGCTTGGAAATGTTATACTAATATATATTGTTTTGAATTTATAATACTCCAAAATGGAAAGCTTAAGTTAGAAATGTGTTTCTTTTGAACAAAATGCTACAAACAACGAAGACCTTATACAAATAGATAGGCATTTCTTTGGAACAAACTAAAATAGAAGAAATGTAGTGTAAGATCGCAAGTAGCAAATATGAAATTGGTGAACTCACCTGCATTTTCCTTCATTTAATGTAGTACGATCAATGTGTCCTAAAGGGAAAAGAGAAATTGATACAAAGAAGCCAATTTATTTTGATTAAAATATTTTTCAAAAAAAAATATTTGGTGGGAAGTAATTTATGTTTGATTAAATAATTTGAGCGGTCATTAGTGTTTGACCAAACTTTTAAGTATATTTTTCTCAAAAGGACTTTTAGGAAAAATTATTTTTTTCCTTTTCTCAAAAATTAACTCTGCTTCTATTCAAAAATACCTTGTTCCTTAACTTTAATTAAAAAATACTTTCAACGTAACAAAAAAACGCCTTCATTCAAAAAGAAACTTGGCCAAACAAGACTATCGGTGTGGATATTTGGATAATACAGCTGGTGTACGTGCCAGCAATTCATAAAATAATCAGATCAATAAAGCCAAATATGCGTTTGAATAACCCGTGAGAATACAGAAAACCATTCAGAAAAATGTCAGTAATGTGCATCAAAACAAGTGCAAATAAAATTTCAGAGAATAAGGCAAAACACCAATAAGGCAATAAACCAACCCAAAAAATAAGAAATAAAAAGCGAGTTATTGAAATAGTTGAGTTCGAAGTTTTATCTCTCTTCTTTTCCACTTTTTTCTTTTTTAAATCTTTTTCAGTGGACAACGCTTTCAAGTTTTATTATTTTCACACAAACAAAGAACGTGATAAGATTACTCATCAAGTCAATGTCAAAATTGGTAGTTATAGTTAAATGAAGATCTAAAAGAGTAGTTCTCTGTTAGTAAGACAAACTTTCAAACGAAGTAAACATATACACACACGAAGATTTCAAAATATAAGTAAAATACTAACTGATAATATATATTTTTAGCAACAAAATAAATCGTAAGAGCTGGTTTGCCCGAGAGGTTAAGGGGGAAGACTTAAGATCTTCTGCACATAAGTGCGCATGGGTTCGAACCCCATAGCCAGCATGTTTTTTCTTCTTTTTTTTTTTTTGAAAAAAAAAAACAATTCTATTTTCTTTCTTTTGTCTAAAACTTTACTCCTTTTCTAATATTTGAACTCACGCTTGGTAGCTTAGCTTTTTCTATTTTTATTTTTCATTATTTTCAGATATATCCAAGATTGTGTCTAACACTTCACCCAAGGATTCTACTTTCACATCAACTATAAAATTTTGAAGAATTAACCCAAATAACTGTCAACCCAACCGCTTAAACTGAAAATAGGTAGTGGAGGTATAATAAAAGCATAATTTATGTGTTATATGTGTATAATTATGTGTAATCAATGTATAAATAAATTATGTATATGGCTATAAATGTAAACAATGAATACTTTCATTATTTTCAGATATATTTAATTGTGTCCAACACTTCACACAAGGATTCTACATTCATATCAACTATAAAATTTTGAAAAATTAACCCAAATAGCCATCCACTCAACCGCTTAAACTGAAAATAGGCATAATATAAGCATAATTTATGTATTATATGTGTATAAGTATGTATAATCAATGTATAAAATATGTATATGGCTAGAAAAAGTAAACATTGAATATAGACGGCTCTTTGCGTAAAGATCCCCTAGCAAAACACTTTTTATTTTCAGGAAAATAAATTAATAGAAAAATCTCCTTTGTAACTTGAATTACGTATTTTGCTAGTTCTAACCTAGGCTTGAAGTGTGAAGTAAATTTCAAAGATATTTAAAGGAGTTAAAAATATGATTTATGATGGTAATAAAGTTTCTTATATAGTAAAAATCTCTTTATACTAAAGGGTGATCAAGGGCCTTTCAAGCCAAATGTCATTAAAACATTTGTTTAAGTCTCAAAAGTTGAAGGCATCAATCAAGTGGACCAAATCATTTTTCACTTTAAAATAGATTTAAACTATTTAAATGTATGAAAGTATTACTATTCTAGTTAGTGGTCAAAAAATGAAATTACTTGACATGAGAGTTATTATGGGATTAGGGTTATTTATATATAACTATTTAACTATCAAACTAACACTCCCTCTTAAGCCGGTACATATGAATCATATGTTCCGAGTTTGTTACATATATAACTAATACGAGAACCAATGAGGGACTTGGTGAAAATAGCAACAAGTCGATCATTCGACTTCACAAATTTTGTAGCAATATCTCTTGAAAGTATCTTTTCTCTGACGAAGTGACAGTCAATCTCAATGTGTTTAGTCCTCTCATGGAATATCAGATTTGATGCAATATGAAAGGTAGACTTGATTATCGCACACAAGTTCCATATGATGATTTCACCAATTTTTAACTCCTTGAACAATTGTTTAATCCAAATTAGTTCACATGTTACCATAGCCATTGCTCGATATTCTGCTTCTGCGCTAGACCGAGCAACTACATTCTGTTTCTTGCTCTTCCAAGACATCAAATTGCCTCCTACTATAACACAATATCCAGACGTAGAACCTCTATTGGAAGGTAATTCTGCCCAATCAACATCTGAGAATCCAACGATCTGCTCATGGTCTCGATCCTCAAACAATAACCCTTTGCCTGGAGCCAATTTTATATACCGAAGAATGCGGACAACTGCATCCCAATGACTATCACAGGGAGAATCCATAAACTGACTTACAACGCTCACACGAAAGAAAATGTCAGGTCTAGTCACTGTGAGATAATTTAATTTACCAATCAAGCGCCTATATCTCGCAGGATCACTAAACGATTCCCCTTGTCCCGACAGAAGTTTAGAATTCGGATTCATCGGAGTGTCAACAGGTCTACAACCTATCATTCCTGTCTCCTCAAGAATGTACGACGATATGGTTTTGCTTCACAATAAATTTGAACTTTTCAAAATATAGTGAATTATTTTTGACATTTAGTGGTAAGAAGATTGAGATTACTAGGCGATGAGAAGTTCAAAAAATTAAATATTACATTATCTTTGAATTTTTTTAAATATTACATAAGTCTTTGTGAATGGTAAAGAATCATGGAAAATGGCTAACTATTACACATTCGGACGAAAACATACATAATAAGTTCAAAAAAACTTATTAAAGTTTGGTTTTAAGCCGTTACTTTATCTTTTTCAAGTCGGCTTTGGTGAACATGTGAAATAATATGAAACATATAGACTATAATACAACATGCCACTTTTATCAAACACAAAATTTGATGAACAAATATAAATCAATGAAATTTTCTAAGAGAGTATTAGTACAAAATATTCAATTAATTCAAGAGAAACTGTTGAGATGGTAAGCCTTTGGTTATACATGTACTAATACGATAACTGTCGGCGGGTTGCCTAGGTCTATGTAGTCCAAATCTCCGCTAAGAAAAGAAGTCCAAGTTTACTTTTTGCGTAGTTT
>AWOL01S0018808.1:41248-53938 GCA_000715115.1 Nicotiana otophora | reverse complement strand
CTGAGCTTACATCAATTGACTTATGATGACTCGTACGTACGAAAACATGGGTTGTAACATCAACTCCATGTGGGTATGCGGCACGCGTGGTGGTTCTACGGCTGCAAACTTGACCGCAAAACTACCTTCATTCTTCTGCCAAAAAGATTCCATCAACTCCTCAATGCATTCTTCAACCCAAAACTTGAATTCCTTGGCGCCACAAAACATGAATTCCTTGGTGAACTTTTATGAGGTCTTACAAATCCTAGACTACCAAACACGAGAGGTAGCTTGAATCTAGAACGCGGGTACATCTTCAATGCAAGTCTTCGTCTTTCACATCTACGCAACTGCAAGATCTGCACGCAAGGTGCAGAAGTGTAGTATGTGTACAACCGACCCCATGTACTCAATAAGTATCTTGACTAACCTCAGTGAAGTATTGATGAGATTCTAAGTTAAAATATACTCACTTATTAATTTTAACTCTACAGATGATAAGCAGAATGACCAATACGAGATAGAGAAATGAAAAACCATATAATAAATGAAACAAGAATATAAATGACAAAGGGCTCAAGAATATCATCACTAATCAGTCTCACAACACGATACAGTAACAAATATCAACAGGAAAAATATTACTACAATACAACCCATTCATTGTTGCGTGCAACCCGATCCACATATATGTACAATATCGTTGAGGCATGTGTAACGACCCGACCATTCGTTTTGAGAGTAATAGCCCCGATCCCCTATTTACTGCTTCTCCCATATCTATTTATGCTATTGGGACTTGTCGGAAGGGTTCGTTTTAGTTTTTAGAGTGTTTTGGGACACTTAGTCCCTAAAACGGGAGCTTAAGTCTTAGGATTTTGACCGTAGTCGGAACTGTATGAGGACAACTCCGGAATGGAGTTCCTTCGGTTCTGTTAGATCCGTTAGGTGATTTTGGACATAGGGGTGTGTCCGTATTGTGTTTTGGATGTCTGTAGCTTATTTAGGCTTGAATTGGCGAAAATCGAATTTTGGGAGTTTTGGACCGGTAGTGAAATTTTTGATATCATGGTCGGATTCTGATTCTAGAAATTTGAGTAGGTCCTTAATGTCGAATAAGACTTGTGTACAAAATTTTGGGTCAATCGGACGTGGTATGGTTGGTTTCTGCATCGGTTATCAAATTTGGAAGTTTCAAGTTCCTTAAGTTTGAATCGGAGGATGAATTGTGTTTTTAGCATGGTTTAATATGATTCGAGGGCTCGAATAAGTTTGTATGGTGTTTTAGGACTTGTTGGTGTATTGGGTTGAGGTTCCGGGGGCTTCGGGTGTGTTTCGAATGGTTAACAGATCAAATTTGGTTTTGGAAGAATAGCTGAAGCTGCTGCACCTGGTGTAATCGCACTTGCGCAATACTGGCCGCAGGTGCGAGCCCATAGTAGCGAGCCAAGGGACGCAGGTGCGGTTTGGAAGGAAGAAGCCAGAGGTTTCAGGTGCGGAGGTATAACCGCATCTGCGCATCCGAAGATGTGGAAGATGGAGCGCAGAAGCGGAAGTGGCCAAGGACTGAGGGATCGCAGAAGCGGAACAATTCCGCAGGAGCGGGCACGCGGGTGTGGCCCATTGCTCGCATATGCGGACCTAGTCCCCTTAAGTCATTTATACACCTGTGATAGAAATTCCGCAGGTGCGGCGTCATAGGTGCGACTATGGGCCGCAGGTGCGAAATTACTAGACAGAAGACTTAAACGAAAGGGTTCGCGATTTTTGCTCATTTTCAACATTTTAAGCTCGGGTTTGGCGATTTCTTGAGAGAAATATTTAGGGGTTTCTTGAGGTAAGTCCCTTATGCTTATTTTTGATTAATAATCTTGCTTCCCCATGTATTTTCCCACCTAGTTAGTGTGTATTTAAGGTGGAAATTGGGAATTTGAGGCTGGAAGTTTGATATGTGGATTTGGAGGAACATTTGGTGTCGGCTTTTAGTAAATTTGATATGTTTAGACTCGTGAGTGAACGGGCTTTCGTATTTTATGACTTTTACCCTATTCTAAGACATGGGCCCCACAGGCGATTATTGATTTAATTTCAAAATATTTGTGAAAATGTGGATTTCATAAATTAGATGAGTCTATTATGGTTGTATGTATTATATGTAATTACTTTTTGCTAGATTTGGGCCATTTAGAGCCGGATATTCGTGGCAAAAGCATTGTGATCGATTAATTAAGCTTGACTCAAGGTAAGTGGCTTGCCTAACTTTGTGCGGGGGAAATCCCCTTAAGATTTGGAACCATTGTGATACGTGAGCGTCGTGTACGTAAGGTAACGAGTACGTAAACGGGCTAGTTGTGATAAAACCCGATTTTCTTACTAAGCAGCAACATGTTTCCCTTTTATTTTGAGTTATACAATTTTAATGAGTATTAATCTATTTTCATTCTTAATTGAGTTATTCCAATATGTGTAGCTATCCTGTTTAGTATAATACAACATGTTTACGTGTCGTAAGATTTCGTGATGTAGTTGTATTTCTATTGTTTGCGCTCCATATTTACTTTGGAACTGCGGAACAGTATTTCGGGAGATCCCCATGTACTGCATATTTACTTTAGGACTACGGAACGGTATTCCGAGAGATCCCCATGTACTGCATATTTACTTTGGGACTACGAAACGGTATTCCGGGAGATCCCCCAGTACTGCATATTTACTTTGGGACTACGGAACAGTATTCCGGGAGATCCCCCTTGTCTTGCATATTAACTTTGGGACTACGGAACGGTATTCCGGGAGATCCCCTGTTGTATTTCTGTGTATTAAGCTGTTACCTTCTATGAATTCTTTCTTGTTAAATTTCAGTCTTTCGTTTACTGCGATATTTCATTCTTGTCTGGCGTTATTATCATATTCCAGTAGGGCCCGGACCTGACCTCGTCACTACTCTACCGATGCTAGGCTTGACATTTACTGGGTATCGATTATGGTGTAATCATGCTACTCTTTTGCACATGGTTTTCGTGTGCTGATCTAGGTACTCCTTATCAGCTGCACTATCAGTGAGCCGGTACAGCTTTGGAGACTTCAAGGTATATCTGCCGCGTCCGAAGACCTCGGAGTCCCCTTCTACTCTTCCACGTGTCCATTATCTTCTGTGTTTTCTTTTGATAGACTCTGATGTATAGAGACACTTGATTTTCCTCCTGTAGTTTGTGATTTACGATGTTTCGGGTTTTGGAATTGTTGTGTATTTTTTTGAATAGTTGGTTAAACTTATATTCTTATTTCATTATACCGAAAAATGTTACGCTTACTTAGTTATAGAGACTAAGTGTCTTCACGACGTCACATGGAAGGAAAATTAGGTCGTGACAAGTTGGTATCAGAGCTCTAGGTTCCTAGGTGTCGTGAGTAATAAGCCGGTTCATTAGAGTCTCACGGATCGGTGCGGAGACGTATGTACTTATCTTCGGGAGGCTATGGAACTGTTAGGAAAATTTCACTACTTTGATTCCTTGTCGTGCGAAAAGAATTGTTGACTTCATTAACAATTCTAAACTTTTGTATTCTATCCTCTCACACATGGTGAGGACACGTACAAGCAGATCTGATGACCAGGCACCCGCGCCCCCTACTAGAGCCACGAGAGGCCGGGTTCGGGGTAGAAGCTGAGGACGTCCACGTGGTACAGCCAGAGCACCTGCATGAGCGGCTATAGAGGAGCCCCCAGTAGCTCAAGCTGGAGGGCAAACACCTGAGATACCTGTTGCTGCACGAGCCCCTCCAGGAGACTCTAGCCCAGTTTCTGAGCATGTTCAACACCTTAGCTCAGGCTGGATTGATTCCACTTGCTCCTGCCACATCTCAGGCCGGGGGAGGAGCATAGACTCCCGTCGCTGGTACTCCAGAGCAGCGCATTCAGGTCGACCAGCTTCCAGAGGTTGTACCAATGTAGCCGGTAGCTCCAGCTCAGCCCGAGGTTAGGGTAGCTGCTTCTGAGTTGGAGCAGCTCAGACTTGAGAGGTACAAAAAATACCACCCACCTACCTTCGGCGGATTGGCTACAGAGGATGCTCAAGGTTTTCTGGAGGAGTGTCATCGCTTTCTCCGTACTATGGGCGTAGCGGAGACGAGCGGAGTTTCTTTTACTACATTCCAGCTTTGGGGAGTAGCCTATCAGTGATGGTGTGCTTGTGAGCTCAGTAGTACGGTAGAAGCAGCTTCACTTATATGGACTCAGTTCTCGGACATGTTCTTGAGAGAGTATGTCTCTCAGAGCCTCGGGGACTCATGGCGCGTGGAGTTTGAGTAGCTGCGCCAGGGTGCTGTGACTGTGTCAGAGTATGCGGTATGTTTAAGTGATTTGGCCCGACATGCACTTGCCTTAGTTGCCACAGTTCTAGAGAGGGTTCAATGGTTTATTGAGGGACTCCATCCCAGCATCCAGAGTAGTATGGCTACATAATTGGAGATGGATATTTCTTATCAGCAGGTTGTGAGTATTGCTAGGAGATTTGAGGGCATGTTTGACCAGGATAGAGAGAAGAGGGAGGCCAAGAGGTCTCGAGAGGCTGGTTATTATTCTAGAGCTCGTGCCCCAGCAGCTCGCCATGGTACGGGTTATGTGAGCCGCCCGTTCATTCAGCTCTTCCAGCTCCAGTGGTGTTCCAACTCCTTCTAGATCCCAGGAGCCTTATTATGCACCGCCAGTATCTAGTGTGCCTACTACACGGGGTGTTCATAGTGGCCAGTCCAGCAGACCTAGCTCCAGCCAGTTACAACAGCCATGCCCTCCTAGAGCTTATTTTGAGTGTGGTGACACTCGCCATGTGGTGAGGGATTTTCCTAGGATTAGGAGGGGTGTACCTCTACAGACTTCTCAGCCACATTGTGCTCTACCGGGTCCTCAGGCTAAGATTACACCACCAACTCCCACCCCACTTGCTCAGCCAGCTCGAGGGGGAGGTCGGGAAGGTAGAGGTCGCCCTAGAGGGGGAGGTCATGCCAGATATTATGCACTTCCTGGTCGTACAGAGGTAGTTGCTTCTGATTCTGTCATTACAGGTATTGTTTCGATCTGTCATAGAGATGCGTCGGTATTATTTGACCTAGGCTCTACATATTCTTATGTGTCTTCTTATTTTTCCACGTATTTGGGTGTATCTCGGGATTCTTTGAGTTCCCCTATTTATGTGTCTACTCCTATGGGAGATTCTCTTGTTATGGATTGTGTGTATCGGTCGTGTTTGATTGCTCTTAGTGATTTTGAGACCAGAGCCAATTTATTATTGCTCAGCATGGTGGACTTTGATATTATTTTGGGCATGGACTGGTTATCGCCCCATTATGCTATTCTTGATTGTCACTCTAAGACCGTGACGCTGGCTATGCCAGGCTTTCCATGATTAGAGTGGAGAGGTACCTTAGAATATACTCCCAGCATAGTTATTGCTTTTCTTAAAGCTCAACGAACGGTTGAGAAGGGGTGTGACACATATATAGCTTATGTGCGAAATGTCAATATTGATACCCCTACAGTCGAGTCAGTTCCAGTAGAGAGGGACTTTCTAGATATGTTTCCAGTTGATCTTCCGGGCATGCCGCCCGACAGAGATATTGATTTTGGCATTGATTTGTTGTCGGGAACTTACCCCATCTCTATTCCTCCATATCGTATGGCTCCTCTTGAGTTAAAGGAGTTGAAGGAGCAGTTGCAGGAATTACTTTATAAGGTCTTCATTCGGCCCAGTGTGTCACCTTGGGGTGCTCGTGCCTTATTTTTGAACAAGAAGAAGGATGGTTTTATGCGGATGTGTATTGATTACCGCCAGTTGAACAAAGTCACAGTGAAGAACAAGTATCTATTTTCTCGTATTGATGACTTATTTGATCAATTACAGGGTGCCAGAGTATTTTCCAAGATTGACTTACGTTCAGGTTATCATCAGTTGAAGATTCGGGTGCCAGATATCCCGAAGACTGCTTTCAGGACCAGATATAGTCACTATGAGTTTCTTGTGATGTCTTTTGGGCTGACCAATGTCCCAACCGCTTTTATGCACTTGATTCACAGTGTGTTCCGGCCCTATTTTGACTCATTCATCATTGTGTTTATTGACGACATTCTGGTATACTCCCGGAGTTGGGAGGATCATGAGCAGCACCTGAGGACTGCACTTTAGACCTTAAGAGAAAAGAAGTTATATGCAAAATTTTCAAAGTGTGAGTTCTGGCTAGACTCAGTGGAATTCTTGGGTCATATAGTATCAAGTGAGGGGATCCAAGTGGATCTGAAGAAGATTGAAGTAGTGCAGAGATGGCCCAGACCGTCCTCTGCTACAGAGATCCAGAGTTTTCTTGGTTTACCGGGGTATTACCATCGCTTTGTAGAGGGATTCTCATCTATTGTAGCACCTATGACCAGGCTGACCCAGAAGGGTGCTCTGTTCAGGTGGACAGAGGAATGTGAGGAAAGATTTCAGAAGCTCAAGACAGCTTTGACTACAGCCTCGGTACTAGTATTACCTACATGTTCGGGGTCTTATACTATATATTGTGATGCATCGCGGATTGGTCTCAACACGGTGTTGATGCATGATGGTAGGGTAATTACCTAGGCGTCCATGCAGCTGAAGGTGCACGAAAAGAACTATCATGTCTACGACCTTGAGTTAGCAGCTATTGTTCATGCCTTGAAGAAGATATGGCGGCATTATTTGTACGGTGTTCCTTGTGATATTTACACCAATCATCGGAGTTTGCAGTATCTATTTAAGCAGAAAGATCTTAACTTACGTCAGTGGGGGTGGTTGGAGCTGCTTATGTATTACGATATCACTATTTTGCACCACCCTGGGAAGGCCAATGTGGTGGCCGATGCTTTGAGTCGCCGGGAAGAGAGTTTGGGGAGTTTATCATATCTACCAGTAGCATAGAAACCATTGGCGTTGGATGTTCAGGTCTTAGCCATCCAGTTTGTGAGATCGGATATTTCTGAGGCGAGTCGAGTATTGGCTTGTGTGGTCTCTCGGTCTTCTCTTTCTGATCGTATCAAAGAGAGTCGGTATGATGACCCTCATCTGCTTGTCCTTAAGGACACGGTCCAGCATGGTGATGCTAAGGAGGTCACTATTGGAGATGATGGTGCATTGAGGATGCAGGATACGCTATATGTGCCCAATGTAGATGGTTTGTGCGAGTTGATTCTCTAGGAGGCTCAAAGTTCGCGGTACTCAATTCATCCGGGTACCGCAAAGATGTATCAGGACTTGAAACAACATTACTGGTGGAGGAGAATGAAGAAGAACATAGTAGAGTATGTGGCTCGGTGTCTGAATTGCCAGCAGGTAAAATATGAACATCAACGACCAGATGGATTGCTTCAGAAGTTAGAGATTCTGGAGTGAAACTGGGAGCGGATCACTATGAATTTCGTTGTTGGACTCCCACGGACTTAGCGGAGGTTTGATGCAGTTTGGGTGATTGTGGATAAGCTGACCAAGTTGGCTCATTTCATTCTTATTATGACTACCTATTCTTCCGAGCAGCTAGCTCGAATCTACATCTGTGAGATCATCAGGCTTTATGGCGTACCGGTATCTATTATCTCTGTTCAGGGTACGCAGTTTACATCACGGTTCTGGAGAGCTGTACAGCATGAGTTGGGTACTCGGGTTGAGTTGAGCACAACATTTCACCCTCAGACGGACGGGCAGTTCGAGCACACTATTCAAATATTAAAGGATATGCTTTGTGCGTGTGTGATAGATTTTGGTGGTGCTTGGGACCAGTTCTTGCCACTTGCGGAGTTTGCTTGCAACAACAGTTATCAGTCCAGCATTCAGATGGCAGTATCAGTCCATCATTCAGATGGCACCGTATTAGGCTCTGTATGGTAGGCGGTGTTGGTCCCTAGTGGGCTGGTTCGAGCCCCGGCGAGGCTAGATTATTAGGTATGGACTTGGATCAGGATGCCTTGGAAAAGGTGAAGGTGATTCACGATAGACTTCGCACAGCCCAGTCCAGACAGAAGAGTTATGCGGATCGGAAAGTTAGCGATGTGGCGTTCATGATTGGAGAGAGAGTCTTGCTCTGGGTTTCGCCTATGAAGGGCGTTATGAGGTTTGGAAAGAAGGGCAAGCTGAGCCCAAGGTTCATTAGTCTATTTGAGGTGTTGAGTCGAGTTGGGGAGGTTGCTTATGAGCTTGCCTTGCCTCCCTGTCTAGCAGAAGTTCATCCGTTATTCCATGTTTCTATGCTCTGGAAGTATCACAACGATCCGTCTGATGTGTCGGATTTCAGCTCAGTCCAGTTGGACAAGGATCTATCTTATGTTGAGGAGCCAGTGGCTATTTTAGATAGGCATGTCAGAAAGCTAAGATCAAAGAACATTGCTTTCGTGAAGTTTCATTGGAGGGGACAGCCGGTCGAGGAGGCGACTTGGGAGATCGAGCATGTTATGCGCAGTCGTTACCCTAACATTTTCACCACTTCAGGTATGTCTTTATGCTCATTCGAGGACGAACGATTATTTTTAGAGGGGAATGATGTAATGACCTAGCCAGTCATTTTGAGAGTAATAGCCCTGATCCCCTATTTACTGCTTCTCCCATATTTATTTATGCTATTATGACTTACTAGGAGGGTTCGTTTTAGTTTTTAGAGTGTTTTGGGACACTTAGGCCCTAAAACGGGAGCTTAAGTCTTAGGATTTTGACCGTAGTCGGAACTGTGTGAAGATGACTCCAGCATGGAGTTCTGACGGTTCTGTTAGCTCTGTTCGGTGATTTTGGACTTAGGGGCGTGTCCGGATTGTGGTTTGGAGGTCCGTAGCTTAGTTAGGCTTGAATTGGCGAAAATCGATTTTTTGGAGTTTTGGACCGGAAGTGGAATTTTTGATATCGGGGTCGGATTCCGATTCGGAAAATTTGAGTAGGTCCGTAATGTTGAATATGACTTGTATGCAAAATTTGGGGTCAATCGGATGTGGTTTGGTTGGTTTCGGCATCGATGGTCAAATTTGAAAGTTTCAAGTTCCTTAAGTTTGAATCGGAGGATGAATTGTGTTTTTAGCATTGTTTAATGTGATTCGAGGGCTCGACTAAGTTTGTATGGTGTTTTAGGACTTGTTGCTATATTGGGTTGAGTTCCCGGAGGCGTCTGGTATGCTTTAGATGGTTAACGGATCAAATTTGGTTTTGGGAGAATAGCTGAAGCTGCTGCATCTGGTGTAATCGCACCTGTGCAACACTGACTGCAGGTGCGAGCCCGCAAAAGCGAGCCAAGGGACTCATGTGCGGTTTGGAAGGAAGAGGCCAGAGGTCGCAGGTGCGGAGGTATAACCGCATCTGCGCATCCGCAAATGCGGAAGATGGAGCGCAGAAGCGGAAGTGGCCAAGGCGTGAGGGATCGCAGAAGCGAAATTATTCCGTAGGAGCGGGCGCGCAGGTGCGGCCCATTCCTCACAGATGCAGACCCAGTCCCCTTAAGTCATTTCCGCACATGCGATGAAAATTCCGCAGGTGCGGCATCGCAGGTGCGACTATGGGCCGCAGGTGCAAAATTCCTGGACAGAACATTTAAATGCAAGGGTTCGCGATTTTTGCTCATTTGCAACATTTTGAGCTCGGGTTTGGCGATTGCTTGAGAGAAGTTTTGAGGGGTTTCTTGAGTTAAGTCCCTTGTGCTATTGTTTGATCAATAATCTTGCTTCCCCATGTATATTTCCACCTAGTTAGTGTGTATTTAAGGTGGAAATTAGGAATTTGAGGCAATGGATTTGGAAGTTTGATTTGTGGATTTGAAGGACCATTTGGTGTCGGATTTTAGTAAATTTGATATGGTTAGACTCGTGAGTGAACGGGCTTTCATATTTTATAACTTTTACCCGATTCCGAGATGTGGGACCCACGGGCGATTGTTGAGTTAATTTCGGAAATTTTGTTAAAATGTGGCTTTCATTAATAAAATGAGTCTATTATGGTTGTATTTATTATATGTAATTGCTTTTGGCAAGATTTAGGCCATTCGGAGTCGGATATTCATGGAAAAGGTATTGTGACCGATTGATTGAGCTTGACTCGAGGTAAGTGGGTTGCCTAACTTTGTGTGGGGGAAATCTTCTTTAGATTTGGAACTATTGTGATACGTGAGCGCTGTGTACGTGAGGTGATGAGTACGTACACGGGCTAGTTGTGGTAAAACTCGATTTTCTTACTGGGCAGCAACATGTTTCCCTTTTATTTTGAGTTATATCATTTAAATGAGTATTAATCTATTTTCATTCTTAATTGAGTTATTCCAATATGTGTAGCTATCTTGTTTAGTCTAATACAGCATGTCTACGTATCTTAATTGTTTATGTGAATTCTGTGCAGCATGCTTAGTGCATTTCTTGCTTCTTCCTTGACTGGTACTTAGTCTAAATCGTAAGATTTCGTGATGTAGTTGTATTTATATTGTTTGCGTTCCATATTTACTTTGGGACTACGGAACTGTATTCTGGGAGATCTCCTTGTACTGCATATTTACTTTGGGACTACGAAACGGTATTCTGGGAGATCCCCCTGTACTGCATATTTACTTTGGGACTACGGAACGGTATTCCGGCCATGTACTACATATTTACTTTGGAACTACGGAACGGTATTCTGGGAGATCCCCGTGTACTGCATATTTACTTTGGGACTACGGAACGGTATTCCAGGAGATCCCCCCCCCCCATCTTGCATATTTACTTTGGGACTACGGAACGGTATTTCGGGAGATCCCCTGTTGTATTTCTGTGTATTGAGTTGTTACCTTCTATGAATTCTTTCTTGTTAAATTTCAGTCTTTATTTTACTGCGATTTTTCATTCTTGCCTGGCTTTATTATCATATTCCAGTAGGGCCTGGACCTAACCTCGTCACTACTCTACTGAGGTTAGGCTTGACACTTACTGGGTATCGATTGTGGTGTACTCATGCTACTCTTTTGCACATGATTTTCGTGTGCAGATCCAGGTACTCCTTATCAGCCGCACTATCAGTGAGCCAGGACAGCTTTGGAGACTTTAAGGTATATCTGCCGCGTCCGCAGACCTCAGAGTCCCCTTTTACTCTTCCCCGTGTCCATTATCTTCTGTATTGTATTTTGATAGACTTTGATGTATAGAGACACTTGAGTTTTCTCCTGTAGTTTGTGATTCACGATGTTCCTGGTTTTGGGATTGTTGTGTATTTTTTTGAATAGTTGGTTAAACTTATATTTTTATTTCATTATTCCACAAAAATGTTAGGCTTACCTAGTTGTAGAGACTAGGTGCCATCACGACGTAACATGGAGGGAAAATTGGGTTGTGACAGCGTGCAACCCGATCCATTTATAATATCAATACCATTGCGGCTGTGACCCGATCGATATATAATATCAATACTATTGCGGTCGTGAAACCCGATCAAAATATAAAATCAATACTGTTGCGACCGTGAAACCCGATTCAAATATAATATCAATATTGTTGTAGCGTGCAACATGATCCCAAATATAATATCAATATCGTTACAGCATGCAACCCGATATATATATAATATATGTATGTATATAAATTCATATGAAACCTTTCAACAACAACCGAGCACGGAAATATTCATAACGTAACACCTAGAAAACAAACACGCAAAATTCAATAAAGAAATACAAACTCAAACAAGATAAGATGGGTAACCCAGTACCCCATAGCTAATCTCTTGCATATAATAACAAGGCTCCAACAAAGCATGCACACATAACCAATATGAAAGTCATCAATCTAGCTAGGAAATGAAGTGTAGAATATGAAACGAGTAAAGATGTTCGACAAGTAAATACAGGCATCAAGTAGAGGTGTGTAATAAGTGAAATCATGTAACAAGTGGAGGCATGTAGCAAGTAAAGGCATATAGTAAGTGAAGGCATGTAACAGATCAAGGGGTATAATAAGTAAATCAAGTAGCAAATAGAGGCATGTAACATGTAAGGTGTAATAACAAGTAAAAGCATAAATGCGGTAAGGACATGTAGCATAAGTAAATCAAAAGCATAGGAGTAACAATAACAGACAAGGAAGGATCATAGATATAATAGAATCAAGCCAAATAGGAAACACATAGGTAACTACATAAAGGAACAAACAAGAAAGTAACATACAAAACAATAAACATTAATAAAAACCAAGGTAGGGTGCATGTAAGTTTTTAACGAACGAGTAATCATATCAAAAATCCAACTCCCATTTGTTTCACACGAAACCAACCAACCGGCCAATTTTATTTCAAACCGCATGGCGATACTTATCATGCCAACATCATAATTACCACACAAAACTACCCATCATGCCAGACATTGCCCTAAGGTACCAATCATCATTTCCTATTACGGATAAAGAAGCTCAAGTAGCATGACAATAACAGGTATAGACGTGTTCTCATGATGCTACAGTCAAATATAGTATGTACACAGTCTCAAGAACAACACATTAAATCCTTTTAAGATGTCATACGTTCTAACATAATTTCTAGCGCAGCTAATTAAATACATTAGTCATAGAATTAGATGAAGCATAAGTCAAGGAACTCACCAAGTTCCACAAGGCACAAAGAAGCATATAATTCACCTTCCGAGCATGAAAACCTTGGCACATGCATATACGCTCGTCACCTCGTATATGCATCACCCCCCCCCCCCCCC
>AWOL01S0018808.1:3707-40359 GCA_000715115.1 Nicotiana otophora | reverse complement strand
GCACCCCCCCCCCCCCCCCACACACGTATGTAGTAAACAATATCATTTAGTAGTAAAACTTCCCTCAACAAATCTAGGAAAGACACTTACTTCAAATAAGCCAAACCAATAATCAAAAAAATCCTTCCCCCACGAATCGACCTCTGAATGGATCGAATCTGGACAAAAACAACTCAATAACATCAAATAATTCCTTAGGAATGAAACCCAAACGATAAAGGTCGGATCATTAATCAAATACTCAGCATCAACCCGGGCCCGTACATCAGAATCCGACAAAACCCTCTTTTCTTCTATAAGATACCTTGATTTAGAGCCAAAATCAATACTCCCTCTGTTCCAATTTATGTGAACATATTTGACTAGGCACAGAGTTTAAGAAACAATGAAGACTTTTGGAATTTGTGGTTATAAAAGCTTCTCATTAAGGGCAGAATTGTAAGTTTAAGCAAAATTATTTCCAAATTTAGAAAGGGGTCATTCTTGTTTGAACGGACCAAAAAGGAAATAGGTTCAAATAATCTGGAACGGAGGTAGTAATAGATTCATGCTATAATCATAAATTCGAATTAGGCTTACTTACCTCCAATGAAGTATGTGAAAACTCCCTCAAAAATCGCATATTCCCAAGTTCCAAAACCTTGTGAAGAAAAAGTAACTAAATTCTGAAATAAGTAAAACTACAACAGTTGTCCCAGCCCCAACTAGATCCTAGATGATCCCGAAACTCACATTTGATAGTCCCAACATGATACTTCCGAGATAACACCCAAGATAGCCTTTTGAATCACCCAATTTGGCCTTAAAATGAGGGAGACATGATGCTTTGACGTTTTACAGAATGTCTAAAAATTTCAGGGACATAACCGGTATTTTCGAAATTGTTTACTCCAAAAAAATAAACAATCTCAAAATCTCCGTTTTACCACTCAAAACTCATTCGGAACTTCCCAGACACATACCATATATGCATTTAAATCATAAAATACGCTACGAATCTGCTCGCACAATCAAAACACCGAAAAGAGATTGTCTTGACCCGATATTGACCGTAGTCAGACTCTAAATCCTTAACATAACTAGTCTCTCAACAATGATCAACAACACATCTGAGCCCCTTGGGACACCATCCAATCATACCAAGTACAAATATATTATCCAAACTTATACATTAGTTCAAAATAACCATGGGAACATCACAACAAAGAATCGAGGCTCAAACCGAATAGAATTTCTCTTAAGTTGCTAAATCTTCATTCTTTTCAAAACAAATGTCTGAATCACACTTACAAACTTCGCATTACTTCCAAACTTTTCACACAAGTTCAATTCAACTATATAGATGTATCCAAAGTCTCGGAACACCAATTGGAGTCCAATAACATCAAAGTCAACTCTTGGACAAACTTATGAACTCTTAAATTCTTCAAATTGCTAACTTTCAACAAATAGAGTCGAATTCTTCTAGGAACCTCCAAAACCAAATCCGAACATACGTACACGTCCAAAATTACCATACGAACCTATCGGAGAGTCATTCTTCCAAATCAATCCAGAACTACTTGAAAACCAAAACTGACCATACACGCAAGTTATAATACATCATATGAAACTACTCAAAACCTCAAACCACTAAATGGAATACCAATGCTCAAAACGACCTCTCAGGTCATTACATTCTCTCCCACTTAAAATTACCTTTGTCCTCGAATGTGCCAAGAGACGTTCCAAAACCATCAAATTACTGTATAAGCTCACCCTACACATACCCACGGGTAATCCCAAGTCACCTCAATCCATATAAGCCTGTCAACACAACCTATCTGAAGATTCATTCTTCAACCTTAGTCCATAAATCTTAGAATCCAATATCCAACATCCAAAATACCTTATAAAACCTGATTCTCACATTCATACACTACATAAGTATAAACAAGTTGCATCAAGCCATAACCATATTCCATGATTAAATCACACGATGTATCACATAATTCATGTACTCATAGTAATATCTTCAGGATGTAATAGCTGCATATTACCAAATCCCGTACCGCCAACATATCTCATATCAAATAAAACCTTGTTCCAAACCTTCGTAACACTAAAATGATGAAAGAAACACGTAGAAAATCATAACCACTATCCAGATCAACAATGGAGCTCTCTCGCCCGACAAGAACCATCGAAAAATCTAAGTTGACTAATGACATTCTTCTCCCAAACATACCTTATCCAAATCCGATTGTTATAATTCCAAGTCCAATAACCTCAACTCACCCACTACAAGCTGATCGAACAATATGCCACATCCAGTGCTACCTAGAGCCACATGTGACGCAATATGCACCCCACAAGCAATAACTCAAATATAACCATAGATGGAAGAAAATCCAAGTAAGAGGAATATCCAACAATCCAACAGGTACAACTCCAACGCCACCATACTATGAATACACCCTACAAGGGAGAAGCATAACACATGAAATAACCACAAATAGTCACATCCTAACATGACCTCGATGCGGCAGGCAACCCGATCCAAACATAATGATCTACATGGAATACCCATTGAGCCATAATACTTGCAATCAACTACCATATGTGTATTAATAACAAACACGCGAAGTGAATGACCATAACCATGGAGAAATGGATAACACAATATACCACAGGCAGGAAAACCACGACCAAGGCGTAATAAGCAATTCGGCACCCCAAGAGCCATCTCGCTCAAATCATTCCACAAGGCTTAAACAGAATGACATCATGTGTGTAAATAGTCAACAATCGCATAATCCATTATAGCAAAAGAGAGTAACACATGGAACATTGTTATGCCCCGAATCAGGGAGCGCGACCGATGCTCAACCGAGTAAACCCGGTCGAGCAAGCCTACATTACATCGACCTCTCATCATTATTCATGCATGATTTACCACAACATAATTAGATCTTCATTTTTAAATTGAATACATTTGCCTCAATGGCCTAAAATTGTTTCTCATGATGGGTACACAGCTTTAAAAATAGCTGTAAATATTGTGAACATAAATACATGACAAAACTCAAAACTTTAATTACATAACCCACATTGTACATGGAGCTTCTTTGACAATAAATACCTAAATACACAAAACAAACTAGACTCGGACACCCACTAGAATTGTAGAAGGCTCACCATAAGATGAGTAGTGAAGAAGATCCCTATCAAAGATCCATATCATCCTGTAGAAGTATACATGTATTCATTAAAAGATACAGCACCCCCGACAAAAGGGACGTGAGTACATGTGGAATAGTACTCGTATGTAAGGCAGACAAAACAACATATGAAAATACGGTAACTCAAACAAAAGGCAAATAAAGTATATCAAGAAACTACGAACATCCTATAGAATCAAATTTCAAGTCTTATTATACTTGCATCATTATAAACTTGTTTTAGGATCAACTGAGCCATATGAACTATACGTGGAACACATAATATAATGCAATTGAAACAACATGTACAAACAAAGCCAATGAAAGTGGCACCTATTATCTACGTTAACAGCGCGTTTACTAGACCATCCATATCCCTATCTTATTTTACACCTATACATTTCATAGACTGTCCTTAGTGTTCACATATCATATTATACACCTATGCGCCTCATAGACCGTCCATAGTGTTCACATATTATATTATACACCTATGCATCTCATAGACCGTCCATAGGATTCCATACACAATATACTTGTGTGTTTCATAGACCGTCTATAGGATTCCATACACCATACACCTATGCATTTCATAGACTGTCCATAGGATTCCATACATAGTACACCTATGCATTTCATAGACCATCCATAGGATTACATATACAATACATCTATGTGTTTCATAGACCATCCATAGGATTACATATACAATGCACCTATGTGTTTCATAGATTGTCCATAAGATAACATATACAATACACCTATGTATTTCATAGACCGTCCATAGGATTCCATACACAATACACATATGTGTTTCATAGACCGTCCATAGGGTTCGTAACACATCATTATGCACATAACCATATATAAAATCAAAGCGACATGATTAACATTACACTTAAGGTTGTAAGTTCCCGGATCATTGGAACATTTCATGTTCATGCTCATCATGGAAAAATGTAGCTCATTACATTAGCACATGTATGGTGAATCAATAAGTCAATTTCAATGGAACATGGCCCAAATTTGTTTTCATAAGATTTATCATCATTTAGCATAGGACATTTCTCTTTCACCTCATTATATACCCTCTTTTAAACTTAAGTCATTAGCTAAGTTCATGATTCTTGAGGACTTAACATCGAAGTCATTTGCATTGATTATTTTAGATGTAAGGCCCCGTGAAATATTTCCTAAAAACCGGGGTTCCGTGATGCCGAGGTAGGCGTAGAGGTTAATAATAGTAGAAATATTTTGGATTGAACAATGCGTTGTGGAGTTGAAGGAAAATATTTTACAGAAATAGGCATTTCTGCACCTCATTATACGGCCGCATAATCACTCTATGGGCCGCAGAATGGCCAGAGAATGAAGTAGCTACTTGGGCCATTTTTTATGTCAATTTCGCAGACAATTATGCGACAGCATAACCATTTTGCGGGCCGCACTTTGATTGTATAATCAGCCTTGGATTTTTGCGGAGGGAGGTTCTGCGGTGCATTATGCGACCGCAGAACTACAACAGACTATGAGGCCGATATGCGGACCGCATATCCATTTTGCAGTCGCATACCCTGTTCCGGGGCTTCATTTATGGTGTTTTTATACCCGACCCTATTTCGTTAAAACACATGCCATAGTCCATTTTTTAGTATATTCCTGATATTCTTAGAGTGAGAAAGAGTTAATAGAGTGGGGGAGTAACATTCAGCCTATTATTCATCAATTCTTGCTCAATTATTGAGGATTAACAAAGAAGTCTTCATCCTAAAGGTAAAAATTTATGCCCTAGCTCTTAATTTCGAAAAACCACTAAAAGTGGAGTAATTAGAAAGACAATTCTTGGGTGTAGGGGTTGTTATCTTGCATGCATGTGTTAACCAAGAATGTGGGAAGGCTGGGAGCTAAAAAAGGTAGAGAATGAGTTGGGGAATGATGGAATCTTTCACAGAAGGTCATTAAAACATTAATGCACACCTAGTATTTGATAATGTGCTCAAATGAGCTAGAATCATGATCATCTTCCTAATTTTGGTTCAACTTGTTATATTTCCAAAATAGATTGATGTTGCTAAGAATTCTAGAACGTTTTAAAAGTTTAAAGGAAGCTCAATTGAGGTATGTTGGCTAAACTCCCTTCTTCTTAGTATCGAATCACACGGTGTTCATGTAATTGGTGTAAGTCTCAAATTGATCATTATAGAATTGGCTATTCCTAATGTGTTTGTGTTGAAGGATGTATGCTTAATATTTATTCTAAATGCTTCATCATGTCATCTTGCAATTTGAGGATGTGTTCAAAATGTGGAATATGTGTTAAAAATGTTAAGACTTCATGTCAAGAAAGAATAAAGTTTGTTATGCGAAATTTAATGAAAAACCCCTATGTGCCTAAGATTTCTAAGTTGCTCATATGTGAATTTAATGTCTTGAATGGGAAACCTTATTGTTGTTGCTAATGATAACGATGTTTGAATATGAAAATTATAAACTGAAAAAGGTCATGTCTCGGGTGAAATGGACTAACCGATCGGGCCGTGATCGGACGCCATGCCTCACACATGGTGGTAACTACGTTGGAAATTATAAACTGAAAAAGGTAATGTCTCGGGTGAGACGGCCTAGCCGATCGAGCCGTGATCGGACGCCATGCTGCACATATGGTGGTAGTTGTGCTGGAAATTATAATGAAATTGGGGAAATGGTTGATGTCTCAAATGAGACGACCTAGCTGATCGAGTCGATATCGGACTCTGTGTAATAATACAGAAGTATTGTGAATTATGGTATATCAGCATTAAAAATCACCCAACCTAATAACATGGTAATTGACTTGAGAACTTATGTGATCCTTACTTGATGTTTTAGTATTGTTTGAAGCTCTTATTAAACTCATTATTGTTTCCCCCTTGTATTATTATTCATTCTATTGAGATGGTGTTTAGTTTTACATACTAGTACTATTCGACAGTACTAACGGCCCTTTTGCCGGGGGCGCTGCATCTTTACATGGATTCAAGTGATTCCATAGCAGGCAGTGTTAATCAGTGATAGCAGTACACCTTCCTCCTATGAGACTTGGTGAGCCCCACCTCATTTTGCGATCATGTATCTTTTATAGATTTTGTTATCATATTTGGAGGTATCGCCGAAGCCTTGTTACCGGCACTATCGTAACACTCTTTTGTATGTTTTAGAGGATCCGTAGACATTGTGTGGGTTGTATGTCGGTGTTGGGGGAAGTCAAACAATTCATGTTTATGTTTGAATAAATCACTTGTTCCACTGTAGCCTATGAAAAGGTGTGTATTTTGACACGTAAAAGTGAAGTTACTAATGAAATGATTTAGTATTGTATACATGATCTTCATACAGTCTAATTAACAAAATTATGTCTTCTCTTGATCATGGGTGCATTGGGTAGAAAGTGTCTAACAGGCTTGCTCGATCGGGTTCACTCGGTTGGGTGCCGGTCGCGCCTTCCGAGTTTGGGGCGTGACATTAGAAGCATACATACTATGATCAAAACCATTGGGACATACAACGCCTCATAATTCTCATTTTGGCAAACGGTCGCATTTCATGCTCATACAATCACTTACCTGTACTTGCCATGGGTCATCATAGGACATTAAGAACACTTATCATATTAATGAGTCAAAACTCATTTCATAATCTTTCACACATTCTTTCATTCCGTTGACACTATTGGCCACAAATTTAATTCTCATTCTTGGAACGATAACCACATTTATCATATCTCATACTCACTTCTTTCACTTTTAGGCCTTATCATAGGTTATCAACAATAAGAGCATTGAGTTGGATAAAACCCCTTATTCTTAGAATCGAATCCCACGGTGTTCATGTAATCGGTGTAAGTCTCAAATTTATCATTATAGAATTAGGTAATCCTAATGTGTTTGTGTTGAAGGATGTATGTTCAATATTTCTTCTAAATGCTTCATCATGTCATCTTGCCATTTGAGGATGTGTTCAAAATATGGAATATGTGTTAGAAATGTTAAGCCTTCATGTCAAGATCAAATAAAGGTTGTTATGACAAACTGTATGAAAAGCCTCTATGTGCCTAAGATTCCCAAGTTGATGATATGTGAATTTAATGTCTTGAATGGGAAACCTTATTGATATTGATAATGATAATGATGTTTGAATGTGGAAATTATAAACTGAAAAAAGGTAGTGTCTCGGGTGAGACGACCTAGCCGATCGGGCCGTGATCAGAAGCCATGTCGTACACATGGTGGTAACTGCGTTGGAAATTATAAACTAAAAAAGGTAATGTCTCGGGTGAGACAGCCTAGCCGATCGGGCCGTGATCGGATGCCATGCCGCACATATGGTGGTAACTATGCTAGAAATTATAATGAAAATGTGGTTATGGTTGATGTCTCAAATGTGATGTCCTAGCCGATCGGGTCGAGATCGGACTCCGTGTAAGAATACAGAGGTATATCGACTTTAAAGATCACCCAACCTAATAACATGAAAATTGACTTGAAAACTTATGTGATCCTTACTTGATGTTTTAGTATTGTTTGAAGATCTTATTGAACTCATGACTATTTCCCCCTTGTAATATCATTCATTCTATTGAGATGGTGTTTAGTTTAACATACTAGTACTATTCGATAGTACTAACGTCCCTTTTGCCGGGGGCGCTGCATCGTTAAATGGATATAGGTGGTTCCATAGCAGGCATTGTTGATCGGCGATAGCAGTACACCTTCCTCCTAGCAGACTTGGTGAGCCCCACCTCATACTGCGGTCATGTATCTTTTATAGAATTTGTTATCATGTTTGGAGGTATCGCCGGAGCCTTGTTGCCGGCACTATCGTAACACTCTTTTGTATGTTTTAGAGGATCCGTAGACATTGTGTGGGTTGTATGTCGGTGTTGGGTGAAGTCAAACAATTCATGTTTAAGTTTGAATGAATCACTTGTTCCACTGTAGCCTATAAAAAGGTGTGTATTTTGAGACTTAAAAGTGAAGTAACTAATGAAATGATTTAGTATTATATATGTGATCTCCCTACTGTCTAATTAATGAAATTATGTATTCTCTTGATCATGGGTGCATTGGGTAGAAAGCGTCTAACATGCTTGCTCGACCGGGTTCACTCAGTTGGGCATCAGTCGTGCCTTCCGAGTTTGGGGCATGACATTAGAAGCATGCATAATATGACTGAAACCATTGGGACGTACAACGCCTCATAATTCTCATTTTGGCAAACGACCACATTTCATGTTCATACAATCACTTACCTGTACTTGTCATGGGTGATCATAGGACATTAAGAACACTTATAATATAAAGGCGTCAAAACTCATTTCATAATCTTTCACACATTCTCTCATTTCGTTGACACTATTGGCCACAAATGTAATTCTTATTCTTGGAACGATGACCACATTTATAATATCGCATACTCGCTTCTTTCACTTTCAAGCCTCACCATAGGCTATCAACAATAAGAGCATTGAGTTTCCTTTCCAAAATTAAGCTTGATAACATTTAAATCATTTAGGAAACCATAGCCTCTACTCATGAGGACGTAAGAGATTACAACACATTGGAAACAAAAGTACAATATGTTTATCTCATAACCTTTCATACCATTTATCACTTCATTAGTACTTTCAACTACTTACAACATAATTATTTCATCGTCTCTCTTGGCCATACATATGGTTCTTCTTTCATGGAACAATGGTCGCATTTCATATTCCACACTCTCATTTCTTTACTTCTAAGGATCATCATCATAAATATTAACATATAGAATTTTCCGAAAATCACAACATAAGTACCACATATGAACAGTTAAGAGTCTTAAGCGCATTGAGATTTCTTACACAATTTGGCATAATAGCTTTCATTTGAAACACGACTAGAAGTCATAACATTTTAATATGCAACCCAAACTTTGAACACATTCCCGAAGGATAACAAACATGATAAGATCATTCGGAACACATATTGAATATATATCTTTCGGCATAAAGCTTATTCGGAATAGTTAATTTATAATGAATAACTCAGGACTTACAAAAACATAATGAGATTCAATTCTAGGAGAGACGTTTAGCCAACATACCATGATGGAGCTCTTTAGTGATACTAAAACCTCCCACTACTCTTACAACTTCAATCTACATCAACATAATTCAATTGGACCAATATTAGTAAACATTTCTAGGTTTTTGGTCATTTTGGCATTTTATCAAACACCTAGAGTGCATAGCATTCAACTACCTCTAGTAATGGTGTTTCTTCAACCATTAATCCCTCCTTCCCACCAACAAGAGATACTACAATATCCTTTGTCCACTAACTACCTTCGTAGCACCATTATAATCATCAATAAACTCACATCTACCAAACTTTACTAATTAACTCATTACAAAATCTCTACAACACCCAATAATCTAGGTTAAGAACTTATGGCTTCCAATCACCATCCCATAAATGCTAGCACTTATTTCTTGCTCATATATTCACTAACAATCCATGCATGTAGGTTTAAGGGTGAAAGATTACCTATTGAAGACCAAATCTTGAAAGTCAACTTTTGGGGTGTTCTTGAGATTTTTTGAAAAAATCCTATGGAATCCAATCAAAACCTTAAGTGATTGAGAAGTGAAATCATCATAAAACCACACTTAAAAACTCACCTTAGGTGTGTATTGGAAGCTTTGGCCTGATGGGTAATGGAGAAAAAAGCCATAGTCTTGAAATCCTTTTATTTTTCTCTCTCCCCGCTCAGGTATTAATAGGCACAGGCTCTGTATTTTTCCACTGGTGCTATCCCTATGCTATAAGGCTTTAGCTCACTCGTTTGCTAAAATCAGGTACAATATTTTTCCACTGGTGTTATCCGTGTGCTATAAGGCTTTAGCTCACTGGTTTGCTAAAATTAGGTACAATATTTTTCCACTGGTGTTATCCCTGTGCTATAAGGCTTTAGCTCACTCGTTTGCTAAAATTTTCTGCTTCCATCCTGTGCTATAGTGTCACGACCCGGATTTCCCACCTTCGGGACTGTGATGGTGCCTAACATTTCACTTGCTAGGCAACCAACGTTAGAGGATCCTTAAGCCAATTTCCAATCAATTCAAATAAGTAAAACTAGTTTAACCAAAATGTAACCAATACGGAATGCGGAATATCATAAAAACTCATAATATTTAAGTACAACCCGGATCTGGAGTCACAAGATTCCGTATATCTAGAGTTTCTACAAATAGGGTTTGAATTAAATACAATTGTCTTGAATGAAAAGAACAGTAAATAGGGAAAACTGAAGGGGACTTCAAGGTCTGCGGATGCCAGCAGATCAACCTCGAGTCTCCAAATGCCAATCTGAGTTGATACGCCTCAAGGACAGCTAGGACCAGTGCCAAAATATGTTCAAGAAGTGTAGAGTGTAGTATGAGTACAACCGACCCAATGTACTCCGTATGTAACAAATAGGAACGGCATCACCCTTCATGAATTAACACTCTCCCTTACCACGTAACAATGAACATATAACAACAGGGAGATAGAATAAACAAGATCAAGACTTCTGTAAACAATAGTTCCACAATACCAATCTTAACTTCAGAAACAATACTCAATTTTCACAGATAGTTCATAAGTACGTAAAGAACGATCAATTTATCAATTAACTAGTCTAAGCATGGATATGAGGATCCAAGAATGAGATAAATTACAAGAAACAAGTCCCACCCGCATGCTTTCACCCAATAACAACGCATAAGTACTCGTCACCTCACATATGCATTGTATCCGACATTTAAACAAGTAGCAAATAGGCAAACAAGTCTTAATTCCTCAAGTCAAGGTTAAACACGACACTTACCTCGCTCCAAAAGATCAACTCAAAGCTCAACCACTACTTGGCCTTTCAAACAAGCCTCCGGACCAACCAAATCTAGCAAACTATCAACCAAACGATTCAAAATAAGCCTTAGGAACTACCCACGAATGAAAAAGGTTCAATTTAGGTCATTATTGAAAACAATCAACAAAAGTCAACTCCCGAGCCCACTTGGTCCAAACCCTAAATTCAGACCAAAACCCGATTACGCATTCATCCCCGAGCCAGGTTATGTAATTTGTTTCGAAATCCGACCTCAATTTTAGGTCTAAATTCCAATTTTACAAAAATCCCTAATTCTTCCCGAACCCCCAATTTCCACCATGAAAATCCTACATTTTAGGTTGAAATCTTATGAAATGAAATGGAAAATTGAAAGCAAATAGGTTAGGATCACTTACCAATGAGTTAGGGAAGAAGAGCTCTTGGGAAAATTGCATCTAGGGTTATTAAGTCTGAAATTTTGAAAGACTGAGGAAGATCCCGTCTAACTCAGCTTTTGACCAGGCGCAGATGACGCAATTGCGACTGGGGTTTGCAATTGCGAACCCCGAAATGCGAGATTTTTTTCGCAAATGCGAAATCCCAACATTTTTGCTATCATCGCATTTGTGATGATTTGTTCGCAAATGCGAACTGGGCCATACCACAAATGTGACCCAATTGATTGCAAATGCGACCAAATTTCCCCCCGTCCCACTTCGCAAAAGCGAAGACTTGTTCGAAAATGCAAACCTATGGTGCCTAGGTACTCTTCGCAAATGAGAGGAAATAGCTCACAAATACGAACCTGACAGTAATTCTTCCATATCGCAAACGCGAAGCCTGAACTCGTAATTGCAAGGTCTGGGGCCTGGACCAGAAACTGAAGAACACCAGCTATTTTACAAGTCCAAATTCACTATGTAGCCTATCCGAAACTCACTCGAGACCTCGAGGCTCCAAACCAAATATGCACACATGTCTAAAAACATCATACAAACTTGCTCGCGTGATCAAATCGCCAAAATAACACCTAGAACTATGAATCGGACACCAAATCAAATGAAATTTTCAAAAAAACTTTAGAACTTCTATTTTAACAACCTAATGTCCGAATCACATCAAACCAACTCTATTTCTCTTCAAATTTGTCAGACAAGTCTAATGAACCTATACCAAGTTTCGGAACCAAAATACGGACCCGGTATCAACAATGTCAAACATTGGTCAAACCTTTAGATTCATTAAGCCTTTAAACTTCAAAATTTCGACAAAAAGTGATAACTCGAGATAGGGACCTCCGAATGTGATTCCGGGCATACGACCAGGTCCCAAATCATGTTACGGACCTACCGTGCTGTCAAAACACAGATCCGAGTCTGTTTACTCAAAATATTGACCAAAGTCAACTCAAATGGATTTTTAAGGCAGAATTTCATATTTTATCAATTTGTAACATAAAAGCCTTCTGGAAGAACTCCTGTACTGCGCATGCAAATCGAGGAAGGCTTAAGGAAGCTTTTGGAGGCTTTGAAACATAGAATTAAGGTCTAAAACTCTAGTTGACCTATCGGGACATCACATTCTCCACCTATAAAACAATTATTCGTCCTCGAATAGACATGAAAGGTACTTGGGCTGGTGAAAAGGTGTGGATATCTACTCCGCATGTCCGACTCCAACTCCCAAATAGCTGCCTCGACCGGCATTGCACTCAAACTGAAGGATAGCTGTTAGACCTCAACTATCGAACCTGTCAGGCTAGAATAGCCATCGGTTCTTCCTCATAAGTCAAATCCTTGTCCAATTAGACTGAGCTAAAGTCTAACACATGGGATGGATCGCCGTGATACTTCCGGAGTATGGAAACATGGAACATTGGATGGACTGCTGATAAACTAGGTGGCAATGCGAGCATTTACGCCACCTCACCCACTCTCAACAGAATCTCAAAGGGTCCGATGTACCTAGGGCTCAACTTTCCCTTCTTTCCGAACCTCATCACACCCTTCATGGGTGAAACCCGAAGCCATACTCTCTCTCCGACCATGAATGCAACATAAAGAACTTTACGGTCGGCATAACTCATCTGCCTAGACTGAGCTATACGACGTCAATCCTGAATAGTCTTGACTTTATCCAAGGCATCTTGTATAAAATATATACCCAACAACCGAGCCTCTTCCGGCTCGAACCATCCAACTAGCAATCGGAATCGCCTCCCATATAATGCCTCATAGGGAGCCATCAGAATGCTCAACTAGTAGCTGTTATTGTAGGCAAACTCTGCAAGAGGCAAGAACTGATCCCAAGAACCCCTAAAATCTATAACACAAGCGCGGAGCATATCCTCCAATATCTGAATAGTGCGCTCGGACTGTCCGTCCATCTGAGGATGAAATGTTGTGCTTAACTCAACCTGCGTGCCCAACTCATGTTGTACCATTCTCCAAAAGTGTAAGGTGAACTGCGTATCTCGATTCGAAATGATAGACACGGGCACACCATGAAGACGGACGATCTCGCCGATGTAAATCTCATCCAACCGCTCTGGCGAATAGGTAACCGCCACAGGAATGAAATGCACTGACTTGGTCAGCCTCTCCACAATAACCCATACCGCATCGAACTTCCTCTGAGTCCGTGGAAGTCCAACAACAAAATCCATAGTGATACGCTCCCACTTACACTCAGGAATCTCTAACTTCTGAAGCAACCCACCAGGTCTTTGATGCTCACACTTTACTTGCTGGCAATGTAAACACCGCGCTAGATAAGCAACTATGTCCTTCTTCATTCTCCTCCACCAATAATGTTACCGCAAATCTTGATACATTTTGGCGACACCTGGATGAATAGAATACCGGGCACTATGGGCCTTCTCAAGAATTATCTCACAAAGTCCATCTATATTATCAAATACGACCCTGCATCCTCAAAACTCCATCATCTCCAATAATAACCTGCTTGGCACCACCTTGCCGCACTGTGTCCCTAAGGACAAACAAATAAGGATCATCATACTGCCGCTCCTGATGCACTCAAACAAAGAAGTCAAAGCGACTGAATAAGCTAGAACACTACTGGGTTCTGAAACATCCAATCTTATGAACTGGTTGGCCAAATCCTGAACATCTGATGCAAGCAGTCTCTCATCGACTGAAATGTACACAAGGCTGCCCATACTCACTCCCTTTCTACTCAAGGCATCGGCCACCACATTGGCCTTTTCGGGGTGATACAAGAGGGTGATATCATTGTCTTTCAGAAGCTCCAACCAGCTCCTTTGCCTCAAATTGAGATCCTTTTATTTGAAAACATACTATAGACTCCGATGATCCGTGAGAACCTCACACGACACGCCGTAAAGGTAATGCCTCCAGATCTTCAGCGTAGGAACAATGGTTGCCACCTCTAGATCGTGAACAAGGTAATTCTTCTCATTATCCTTCAACTGTCGCGACGCATATACGATCACTCTTCCATCCTGCATCAATACTGCTCTGAGCCCACCTTGAGATGCATCACAATATACCGTATAAAATCCTAAACCTGTGGGCAACACCAACACCGCATTGTAGTCAAAGCAGTCTTGAGCTTCTGGAGCTCGCCTCACACTCGTGTAGCCATCTGAACGGGGCACCCTTCTGGGTCAATCTCGTTAATGTTGTTGCTATAGATGAAAACCCCTCTGTAAACCGACGGTAATAACTTGCCAAACCCAAGACACTCTGGATCTCCGTAACTGAAGTGGGTCTAGGCCAGTTCTAAAATACCTCAATCTTCTTAGGATCCACCCGAATGCCCTCTGCTGATACTACGTTCCCCAAGAAAGCGACCGAGTCCAAACAAAACTCGCACTTTGAAAACTTGGCATACAATTGGCTATCCCCCAGTGTCTGAAGTACAATCCGAAGATGTTGCTCATGCTCCTCTCGGCTGCGGGAGTAGATCAAAACTCACAATCAACTGCTGATAATCTATGCACATCCTCATCGACCCATCGTTCTTCTTCAGGAATAAAACAGGCGCACCCCAGGGAAAGACATTAGGTCTAATGAAGCACTTATCCAGCAAATCTTGCAACTTTTCCTTCAATTCTTTCAACTCTGGAGGGGCCGTACAGTATGGCAGAATAGAAATAGGCTGAGTGCCCGGAGCCAAATAAATACAGAAGTCAATATCTACGTCGGGTGGCATCCCGAGACGATCTGCAGGAAACACATCTGGAAACTCACGAACAACTGCTACTGAATGCGTGGAAAGAACCACCGTACTAGAATCATGGACATAAGCCAAATAAGCTAGACACCCTTTCCGACCATATACCGAGCCTTCACATAAGAGATGACCCTGCTGGTAAAATGGCCAGGAGTCCCCGTCTACTCTAATCCAAGCAAACCCATCAAGGCTAAGGTCATTGTCTTGGTGTGACAATCCAATATAGCATGATAAGGTGATAGCTAATCCATACCCAAGATGACATCAAAATCAACCATGTCGAGAAGTAGGAGATCTGCGCTATTCTCGAGACTCCCAATGGTAACCTCACACAAACGATAGACACAATCTACAATAATAGAATCTCCCACAGGTATGGACACATACATAAGAGCACTCAAAGAATCACGAGGCATAACTAGATATGAAGCAAAGTAGGATGACACATAGGAATAAGTAGAGAGCGAATCAAATAGAACTGAAGCATTTCTATGGCAAACTGAAATAATACCTGTGATAATAGTGTCAGATAACTCAGCCTCGGGCCTAGCTGGGAAAGTATAACATCGGGGCTGGGGCCCACCACTCTAAACCATGTCCCAGGGATAACCTCTAACTGGCTAGCCTCCACCTTTAACGACCTGGCCTCCACCTCTAACAGCTTGACCTACACCTCTGGCTGCCTGACCCCGACCTCTGTATGGCTGAGCAGGCAGTGAAGCAACTGGTGCTGGAACCATGGCACGAGAACCCTACTGATGTGAGCTACCCAGTGCCTGAGGGCAAAATCTAGCAATATGTCTCGGGTTACCACAAGTATAAAAGAACCTCGGCTGCTATGATGGCTGACCCTGCCGATCTAAGTAACCACCCTGAAAATCTGGAGTGGAGGTGTACTAATAGAAGTTGCTGGTGCACTGTAGGCTAGGTAATCGGGATGATATATATGAGGGTCGCGACCACCTGAAACACTGTGAGATACCTGGAGCACCGAATGATACGGCCTAGGAGGATGGCTTCTACCGAAAATACCCCTGCCTCCAGATGAGGCGCCACTAAACCCACCAGAATGACGAGGACTCTTATCAAACCCCTGAGTAAGAACCACCTCGATCCGCCTAGCAATATTAGAAGCTGTCTAAAAGGAAATATCACCCCCGGTCTCCTTGGCCATCTCTAGTCTGATATGGTGAGCGAGTCCATCAATAAACCTCCTCACCATCTCTCTCTCAGTAGGAAGCAGAAGGAGAGCATGACGGGCTAGATCCACAAAACGAGTCTCGTACTAAGTAAAAGTCCTACTACCCTGTTGGAGATGCTTGAACAACCTGCTGTAATCGTCTCTCAAAGTGATAGGGAGAAACTTCTCTAGAAATAGCTGTGAGAACTGCTCCAAAGTAAGTGTGGGCGACCCAACTGGTCTAGTCAACATGTAATCACTCCGCCATCTCTTGGTGGAACCCGTCATCTGAAATACAGCAAAATCGACCGCATTGGTCTCAACTATACCCATGTTGTGCACCACTTAAGTGAACTGAAGGATAACTCTTAGACCTCAATTGTCGAACCTCCCAGGCTAGAATAGACACTGGCTTCTCCTCATAAGTTAAATCCTTGTCCAATTAAACTGAGCTGAAGACTAACACTTGGGATAGATCACCGTGATACTTCCAGAGCATGGATACATGGAACACCGGATGGACTGCTGATAAACTAGGTGGCAATGCGAGCTTGTACGCCACCTCACCCACTCTCTCCAGAATCTCAAAGTGTCCGATGTACATAAGGCTCAATTTGCCCTTCTTTCCAAACCTCATCACACCCTTCATAGGTGAAACCCGAAGCAATACTCTCTCTCCGACCATGAATGCAACATCAAGAACTCTACCGTCTCCATAACTCTCCTGCCTAGACTGAGCTATGCAAAGTTGATCCTGAATAATCTTGACCATATCCAAGGTATCTTGTACCATATATGTACCCAACAATCGAGCCTCCCCCGGCTCGAACCATTCAACTGGCAATCTTATCGCATCCCAAATAATGCCTCATAGGGAGCTATCTGAATGCTCGACTAGTAGCTGTTGTTGTAGGCAAACTCTGCAAGTGGCAGGAACTGATCCCAAGAACCCCCGAAATCTATAACACAAGCGCAGAGCATATCCTCCAATATCTGAATAGCGCGCTCAAATTATCCATCCGTCTGAAGATGAAATGTTGTGCTTAACTCAACATGCTTGCCCAACTCATGATGTACCGCTCTCTAGAAGTGCGAGGTGAAATGCGTACCTCAATCCGAAATGATATCTATCGGCACACCATGAAGACAGACGATCTCGCCGATGTAAATCTCAGCCAACCACTCTGACGAATAGGTAACTGCCACATGAATGAAATGCGCTAACTTGGTCAGCATGTCCATAATAATTCATACGGCATCAAACTTCCTCTGAGTCTGTGCAAGTCCAACAACAAAATCCATAGTACTCAGGAATCTCTAACCTTTGAAGGAACCCACCAGGTCTCTAATGCTCACACTTTACTTGCTGACAATTTAAACACCGAGCTACATAAGTAACTATGTCCTTCTTCATTCTCCTCCACCAATAATGTTGCCGCAAATCTTCATACATTTTGGCGGCACCTGGATGAATAGAATACCGGGAACTGTGGGCCTCTTCAAGAATCAACTCACGAAGTCCACCTATATTGGGCATACAAATATGACCCTGGATCCTCAAAACTTCATCATCTACAATTGTAACCTACTTGGAACCACCGTGCCGCACTATGTCCCTAAGGACAAGCAAAATGAGGGTCATCTTACTGCCGCTCCCGGACGCACTCAATCAAAGAAGATCAAGCGACTGAAGAAGCTAGAACACGACTAGGCTCTGAAACATCCAACCTCAAAAACTGATTGGGCAAAGCCTGAACATCTGATGAAAGCGGTCTCTGATCGACTGAAATGTATGCAAGGCTGCCCATATTCGCTGCCTTTCTACTCAAGGCGTCGGCCACCACATTGGCCTTCCCGGGGTGATACAAGATGGTGATATCATAGACTTTCAATAGCTCCAACCACCTCATCTGCCTCAAATTGAGATCCTTTTGTTTGAACAAATACTATAGACTATGATGATCCATGAAAACCTTCCACGACATGCCGTAAAGGTAATGCCTCCAGATCTTCAGCGCATGAACAGTGGATACCAGCTCTAATCGTGGACATTGTAATTTTTCTCATGGACCTTCAACTGCTGCGACACATATGCGATCACCCTGTCAGCCTGCATCAATACTGCTCTAAGCCCAACTCGAGATGCATCATAATATACCGTATAAGATCCTGAACCTATGGGCAACACCAACACCATCTGTCAGGACCCAAACCGTTGGCCCATGATGAGTGCCCGAGTCCTACCTATGGAACACCCCTAAACATGCGTCTACAATATAAACATGAATTAAGGGGAGGTCATGAATAACATTTTCCATTAAACTGCTGAAGCATGTGAATAACATACGTGAGGAAAACATATTCAAAAGACATATATACATAGACATGCGGAATACGGTAGGGCTAGCCGACAAGGCTACTATAGGCTACTACATATCCAAGACTGGAAGTCGACAAGGCCACATACTATCTAACTATACATGACTATCTACGGACCTCTAATAGAATGTACAGCTGCATACAGGATTGTAGGATTGTACTATGCCCCATCGTATCCATATCTACATACAAAAGTAGCGTACCAAAACTAATAACAACTCCGAGTCAAGTGGAGCACACCAACTCTCGCTGATCAAGGAAAAGGGGGGCCGTCAGCTTGTCTACCTGCACTTGCGGGCATGAAACACAGCGTCCCCGGGAAAAAGGAACGTCAGTACGAATAGTGTACCTAGTATGTAAGGCATGAAAATCAGTACATAAAAACATAGATGAAACATGGAGTAAAGATTTCCACCTGTGAGTCTAAATAACTTTGTGAATCCTGAAACATTTATAATGCCACGCACGTGCATATAAATATCATATCATGCATAGATATATATATACATAACATCACCAATCCTCTGAGGGCATCCCATCATATCATCTCGGCTACTGTGGGTAAAATCATCAACATATACTAGCTGATCAGGTAGTGGTGCATATATAACGTCGTAACCTTTTCCCATATTCCATATACATATAATATACGCGTATGTAATGCCATTTGGTCATGGGTCAATGTAAATGTATAAATGAATGAAATGCATAAGAAATACGTTAATAAGATTTCTCGGAATGTCATAAGATCATATGCCTTTCGGATAAACTTTATCAACTACGTATTTTTCAGAGACCCATGAACGGAAGACATAATAATAATACACATGGGGAATCAAGAACATAGGAACCCCTAGTATTTCTATGAATAGAGTCATTTATGAAAGTTGTGCGCTTACTCGTTTCGTTTGTATCATATGAATTATGCCAAAAGGAAAGAAGGGATAGCCTTAACATACCTGAGCCGATTCTCTTGACAATCCCTCTAACATACGACAATCGCGACAAACACATAACGGCGGATAGAAGTAGGGAAACATCCGTATGATATTCTTGAAAAAGATTGTATAGTCATCCCTTAAAATTCATCTCACGCTGCTGTAGCACTAAAAGAGTTCATATGAATTGTTCAAGCAAATCATGTTACTATCATATATTCTTGTATGAATTTCCTGGAGCCTTCTTTCCTTACATTGTAGAGTTATAAACATTTCCTTATGTGATTTAGAGAGGTTTTTTAATCTTGGTGGGTGTGAGCCCCACTTAGGTGATGACCTAGCCACATGACTCTTAAATGTGCCACCTTGCTACATGATTTAAGAGTCATTATTTGGGCATAGCTTGCTGCCACGTTGGGGGGGAATTTCCCACCAAATAATTATCTACCAATTCCTTAATTAACTTATTAATCCCCCACTAATCTAATAATTAAACGATTACCCATATAATTAAGAATTATCTCAAATTACTTAAAATACTAATCAATTTTAACACACTTTATACACCTTACTATCATGGTCATGTGGTACCTTGTATGGCACTAGTCCATAAATACTGGGTATTATAGCTCGGACCGTATTTTATCACAAATTGACTACCTTCAACGAAACTCATTTTCTTTGATTCGTTTACCTTTTAACCCTCACGGCACTTACTTATCGCCTGTTATAAATGGCATAAATGCTTATAACCTCGTAATAATCTCATTCCTGAGCTTACGTCGATTAACTTACGGCGAAACTTTAACGTACGAAATGCGGGATGTAACACCGGCGTTATAGTCAAAGTAGTCTTGAGCTTCTGGAAGCTCGCCTCACACTCGTCTGACCATATGAACGGGGCACCCTTCTGGGTCAATCTCGTCAATGGGGCTTCTATAGATGAAAACCTCTCCACAAACCTACGGTAATAACCCGCCAAACCCAAGAAACTCCGAATCACAGTAGCTAAAGTGGGTCTAGGCCAATTCTGAACTGCCTCAATCTTCTTAGGATCCACCTGAATGCCCTCTGCCGATACTATGTGCCCTAAGAAAGTGACCGAGTTCAACCAAAAATCACACTTTGAAAACTTGGCATACAATTGGCTATCTCTCAGAGTATGAAGTACAATCCAAAGATGTTGCTCGTGCTCCTCTCGACTGCGGGAGTAGATCAAGATACCATCAATAAACACAATCAAGAAAGAATCTAGATAGGGCTTGAAAACCCAGTTCATCAAATCCATAAATGTTGTTGGGGCATTTGTCAACCCAAATGACATCACTAGAAACTCATAATGCCCATATCGAGTCTGAAAAGCTATCTTAGGGACATCGGATGCTCTAATCCTCAACTGATGGTAGCTAGACCTCAAATAAATCTTTGAAAACACTTTGGCACCCTGAAGCTGATCAAATAGGTCATCAATCCTCGGCAATGGATACTTTTTCTTGATGGTGACTTTGTTCAACTGCCGATAATCTATGAACATCCTCATGGACCCATCCTTCTTCTTCATGAACAATGTAGGCGCACCCCAGGGCGAGACACTAGGTCTAATGAAGCCCTTATCCAGCAAATCTTGAAACTACTCCTTCAATTCTTTCAACTCTGGCGGGGCCATACAGTACGGCAGAACAGAAATGGGCTGAGTGCCGAAGCCAAATCAATACAGAAGTCAATATCTCTGTCGGGTGGCATCCCCGGCAGATCTGTAGGAAACACCTCTGGAAACTTACGAACAACTGGTAATGAATCCATGGAAGGAACCTCCGTACTAGAATTGCGGACATAATCCAAATAAGCTAGACACCCCTTCTCGACCATATACTGAGCCTTCACATAAGAGATAACCTTGCTGGTATAATGGTCGCCCCTCCACTCTAATCGAGGCAACCTTGACAAGGCTAAGGTAACCATCTTGGCATGACAATCCAATATAGCATGATAAGGTGACAGCCAATCCATACCTAAAATGATATCAAAATCAACCATGTCGAGAAGTAGGAGATCTACGCTACTCTCGAGACTCCCAATAGTAACCTCACATGAACGATAGACACGATCTACAACAATAGAATCTTCCACAGGTGTGGACGCATACACATGAGCACTCAAAGAATCACGAGGCACAACCATGCATAAAGCAAAGTAGGATTACACATATGAATAAGTAGAGCACGGATCAACTAGAACTGAAGCATCCCTATTGCAAACTCAAACAATACTTGTGATAACTGTATCAGATGACTCATCCTCTTGCCTGGCTGGGAAAGCATAATATCGGGGTTGGGCCCCACCACTCTGAACCACATCCCTGGGACGACCTCTAACTGTCTAGCCTCCCCCTCTAATGGCCTGACCTCCACCTCTAGCAGCCTGACCTCCACCTCTAGCTGCTTGACCCCTATATCTAGTTGGCAGAACAAGCAGTGAAGCAACCGGTGCCGAAACCATGGCACGAGAACCCTGTTGCTTTGAGTTGCCCGGTGCCCGAGGGAAAAATCTAGCAATGTGCCTCGGGTCACCATAAGTATAAAATGACCTTGGCTACTATGATTGCTGTCCCTGAAACTTACCCTGTCGACCTGAGTAACCACCCTGAAAACTCTGGAGCGGAGGTGTACTAATAGGAGTTGGTGGTGCACTGTAGGCTAGCTGATCGGGATGAGACATATGAGGGTTGCGACCACCTGAAGCACTGTGAGATGCCTGGAGCGCTGAATGATACGACCTGGGAGGATGGCCTCTATCGAAAGTACCCTTGCCTCCAGACGCGGTGCCACTGAACCCACCGAAATGACGAGGCCTCTTATCCGACCCCTGCCCCCTCTCCTGAGTAAGAACCACTTCGATTCGCCTAGCAACATTAGCAGCCATCTGAAAGGAAATATCACCCCCGGTCTCCTTGGCCATCTGTAGTGTCACGCCCCAACCTTGGGAGGCGCAATCGGCGCTCAACCGAGTAAACCCGGTCGAGCAAGCCCGTTAGATACTTTCCACCCAACTTACCCATGATAAAAGAAGGCATGTTTTTGTTAGCTAAAAAGTCGAAGGACCATATAAATAGACATTACTAAACCATTTCATTTTGCTACTTCCTGTTAAGTTTTGAAAAGGGATACCTTTGTGATTTAGTGGAACAAAAATCCAAAATACAACATAATTCGTTTGACCTTTCTAGTACCCATGTACAACCCACACAGTGTCTACGGAGCCTCTAAAGATACAAAAGTGTGTCAAGAGAGGTGCCAGCAACAAGACCCCAGCTATACCTTAAAAGTGACCACAATATAAACAAAAGATACAATACATGACCTCGAAATAAAATGGGGCTCGCCGAGTCCGCTGAGAAGAGGATGCAGCACTATCTGTGATCAGCATTGTTTGCTATGTAACCACTTGCATCCATTTAAAGATGCAGAGCCCCGGGTAAAAGGGACGTTAGTACCGTCGAATAGCACTAGTATAAAGAACTAAACACCAACTCAATAGAATGAATAATAATACAAGAGGAACAATCAAAAATTCAATAAGGGCTTCAAATAATATTAAAACAACAAGTTAAGAGTCATATACGTTTTCAAGTCAATTTCCACATTATTAGGTTGGGTGATCTTTAGCACCAATATTCCACAATTCACAATACCTCTGTATTCTTACACGGAGTCTGATCTCGACCCAATCGTCTAGGTCGTCTCATTTGAGACATTACCACAATTTCAGTATAATGTCCAGCACAGTACCACCATGTGTGCGACATGGCATCCGATCACGGCTCGATCAGCTAGGCCATCTCATTTGAGACATTACCACAATTTCATCCACAATACCATCATGTTCTTTCACGGAGTCCGATCGCGGCCCGATCGGCTAGGCCATCTCGTTTGAGATATTACCTTCTTCATTCAATCATCTCACATCGTACTTCTTAACAATTACAAAGTCATTCTTGGCACTTGGCCGTATTTCATAGTTCCAGTTCCCTTTTAGACATTCAAATATCATTATCATTTTCAACATCAATAGGGCTTCCCATTCAAGACATTAATTCACATATGAGCAATTTGGGAAATCTTAGGCACATAGAGGCCTTTCATACAATTTGTCATAACAACCTTTATTGGCCTTGACATAAAGTTTTAACATTCCTAACATATATTCCAAATTTTGAACATATTCTCAAATGTCAAGATGACATGATGAAGCATTTAGAATAAACATTGAACAAACACCCTTCAACACAACCACATTAGGAATAGCCAATTCAATAATGATCAAGGACTTACTCCAATTACATGAACACCATGGGATTCGATTCTAAGAAGAAGGGGGTTTAGGCAACATACCTCAATTGAGCTTCTCAACTCTAAAATGATCCTGAATTCTTAGCAATTTTAATCTATTTTAGAAATATAACAAGTTGGACCAAAAATTAGGAAGATGATCATGGTTTTAGCTTATTTGAACATTTTATTAAACACTAGGTGTGTATTAAGGTTCTAAGGCTCTTTTATGGAATATCCCATCATTTCCCAACCCACTCTCTACCATTTTAAGCTCACAACCTTCCCACATACTTCAAGGATACATGCATGCTAGACAACAACCCCACTCCCAATAATTGCCTCTCTAATTACCCCAGTTTTGCAACATTTCGAAATTGAGATCTAGGGCATAGATTCTTACCTTTAGGGTGAAGACTCCCCTTGTTAATCCTCAATAATTGAGCAAGAATTGATGGATAATAGTTGAATATTGGTCCCCCACTCTAAGAACTCTCTCTCTCTCACTCTAAATATCAGAAATGTCCACAAAATGGTCTATGGGGTGTGTTTTAACGAAATTGGGTCGGGTTTAAAAACCCCAAAAATTAAGCTCCGGACCTGGTCTGTGGTAACTATGCGGCCGCAGACCTATTCTGCAGTCGCATAATGAACCGCAGAATGGTTCTGTTGTCGCATAGTGCACCGCAGAACCTCCTTCTGAGAAATCCCAAGGCATGATATGCGACAAGAATTCGGCCCGCGAAATGGTTATGTGGTCGCATAATGGCAACAAAATTGACATAAAAATGCCCTAGTAACCTACCGGTTCCACTTTATCATGTGTCGCACCTTATGTTGCTACAGAATTTAGGATAGAACCAGAACAACTTTATGCGACGTTCTCTGTATCTACTCTAGTTGGTGAGTCTATTTTGGCCCCGTAGGTTTATAAGGATTATGTTGTCATTTTGCATGGTCGGGACACCATGACCGATCTTATTGAATTGAGAATAGTCGATTTTGATATGATAATGGGATTGGATTGCCTTTATTCATGTTTTGCCAATCTTGATTGCCGAACCAGGACTATTAGGTTCGAATTTCCAAATGAACCAGTTATTAAGTGGAAGGGTGATGATGTAGTACCGAAGGGTAGGTTTATTTATTACCTTAAGGCCATGAAAATGATCAACAAGGGGTGTATTTACCATTTGGTCTGAGTTACGGACACCTATGCTGAGGCACCTACGCTTGAGGCCGTGCCTGTTGTGAATGAATTTTCGAGAGTCTTTTCGGATGAACTTCCTGGGATCCCACCAGACAGGGAGATTGATTTTGGGATTGATGTGATGCCATACACGCATCCTATATCTATTCCACCCTACATAATGGCACTGGCAGAATTAAAGGAGCTAAAGGAACAATTGAGAGATTTGTTAGAAAAGGATTTTATCCGGCCGTGTGTCTCCTTGGGGTGCACCGGTCCTTTTTGTAAGAAAGAAATATGGGTCACAGAGAATGTGTATTGACTACCGGCAGCTTAATAAGGTCACAATCAAGAATAAATACCCACTTCCAAGAATAGATGACTTGTTTGATCAATTGCAAGGTGCCAGGTACTTCTCCAAGATTGATTTAAGATCTTGGTATCACCAATTGAAGATCACGGAGCGGGATATTCTGAAAACAGCTTTTAGAACCCGATATAGGCACTTTGAATTTTCAATGATGTCATTTGGGCTAACAAATGCCCCACCCGCCTTCATCGATCTTATGAAGCGAGTTTGTAAGCCATTCCTCGACTCTTTGCAAACCCTACATCAGCACCAGTTATATGCAAAGGTTTCAAAGTGTGAATTTTGGCTTGAATCAGTCATATTCTTGGGTCATGTAGTTTTTAGTGAGGGAATTAATGTTGATCCTCAGAAAATTTCAGCTGTGAAGAATTGGCCGAGGCCTACAACTCCAATAGAGATTCATAGTTTCTTATGCTTAGTTGGATATTACAGAAAGTTTATGGAGGGGTTTTCTATTCTTTCCTCTCCATGAACTAAATTGACGTAGAAGGCAATTAAGTTCCAATGGTCAGATGCTTGTGAAAAGAGTTTCCAAACATTGAGAGCAAGATTGACTACGACACCGGTGTTGACTCTACGAGAGGGTATAGATGGATTTATGCTATTAATGCAACATGGAAAGGTTATAGCTTATGCTTCTAGGAAACTCAAGAATCATGAAAAGAACTATCAAGCACATGATTTAGAACTTGCGGAAGTGGTATTTGCATTGAAAATTTGGTGTCATTATTTATATGGGATCCATGTGGATATATTCACGGACCATAAGAGCCTTCAATATATTTTCAAGCAGAAGGAATTGAATCTGAGGCAGAGATGATGGCTTGAGTTACTCAAGGACTATGACATTGATATTCTATATCATCCGGGAAAGGCCAATGTTGTGGCAGATACTCTTAGCCGGAAATCCATGGGTAGTTTGGCTCAGTTGGAGGCATATCAAAGGCCATTGGCCAACAAAGTTCACCGATTGTCTAGTTTGGGAGTTCGTCTTGTGGACTCTAGTGAAGGAGGGGTAATTGTGCAAAATAGGGCTGAATCATCGCTTGTTGTGGAAGTCAAAGAGAAGCAATACAACAATACATTGTTGGTGAAATTGAAAGATGGGATTCATAAACATAAGACCATAGCCTTTTCTCTTGGAATAGATGATGGTACACTAAGGTACCAAGGGAGACTGTGTTCCAAACATGGATGGTATCCGTGAAAGAATTATGACTGAAGCTCACACTTCTAGGTATTCCGTGCACCCAAGTTATACAAAATGTATCATGATCTTAAGGAAGTCTATTGGTGGAATGATATGAAGAGAGATGTGGCGGACTTTGTGGCAAGATGTCTGAATTGTCAGCAAGTGAAGGCCGAACACCAAAGGCCTGGTGGGTTGGCACAGAACATAGAAATTCCAATGTGGAAATGGGAAATGATTAATATGGACTTTATAGTAAGATTACCTCGCACTCCGCGCAAGTTTGACTCAATTTGGGTGATTCTGTATCGACTCACGAAGTAAGCACACTTTTTGCCGGTTAAGTATACCGACACAGCGGAGCAGTATGCTCAGTTGTATATCAAAGAAATAGTCAGGTTGCATGGCACACCAGTTTCCATCATTTCTGATCGGGGAGCACAATTCACTGCTAATTTTTGGAAAACATTTCATCAAGGTTTTGGTACTCAGGTGAATCTTAGTACAGCCTTTCACTCGCAGACTGACGGGCAGGCAGAGCGGACTATTTAAATGCTTAAGGATATGTTGCGCACTTGTGTTCTAGACTTTAAAGGTAGCTGGGATGATCATTTACCACTCATAGAATTTGTATAAAACAATAGATATCACTAACAAACAAATGGCACCATTTGAGGCTTTATATGGTAGGAGATGTAGATCTCCTATTGGGTGGTTCGAAATTGGGGAAGCAGAGTTGATAGGGCCAGACCTCGTGCATCAGGCCATGAAAAAAGTTAAAATCATTAAGGAGCGGTTCAATACTACTCAGAGTCATCAGAAATCTTATTCGGATGTTCGTCTTAGGGATTTGGAGTTCAAAGAAGATGATTGGGTATTCTTGAAAGTTTCCCCTATGAAGGGTATAATGCGATTTGGTAACAAAGGAAAATTGAGTCCGAGGTATGTCGGACCATACAAAATCATCCAGAGGATCGGTGAGGTGGCATACAAGCTTGAGCTACCACCTGAGATGTCATTAGTACACCCAGTGTTTCATGTGTCTATGTTGAAGCAAGTAGTTGGAGACCCGACACTCATTATTCTGGTTGATACTATTGAGGTTAATGAGGAACTGACTTATAAAGAGATTCCAGTTTTTATTATTGATATCGTACTATGGGTATTGTGGATTCCATTGGAGTTTCTTTCACGGCATTCCAGTTTAGAGGAGCAGCCTACCAGTGGTGGCGGGCATATGAGTTAGATAGTCCTGCGGAGGCATCTTCACTCACTTGGACTCAATTTTCGGATATGTTCTTAAGGGAGTATGTTCCTTAGAGTCTTAGGGATGCATGGCATGCAGATTTTGAGCGGTTGCGCCAGGGTAATATGACCGTGTTTGAGTATGCGGTCTGATTCAATGATTTGGCTAGGCATGTACCAGCCTTAGTTGCTACTGTTCGAGAGCAGGTTCGCAGATATATTGAGGGTCTTCACCTTAGTATCAGATACAGTATGGCCCGAGAGCTAGAGATGGACATCACATACCAACAGGTGGTGTCAATTTCTAGGAGATTGGAAGGTATGCGGACTCGGGAGAGGGAAGAGAGGGAAGCTAAGAGACCCCAAGATTCTGGCACATATAATAATTCTCGTGCCCCAGTTGCAGCCCGTCATGGTAGAGGTTATGTGAGCTGTCCTATTCATTCAGCACTTCCAGCTTCCAGTGATATTCCGACTACTCCCAGATCTCAGGTTCCATATTATGCACCACCAGTGTCTTTTGTACCTCCTTTACGGGGAACTTTCAGCGGACAGTCTAGTCGATCAGGCCCGAGCCAGTCCCAGTAGCCATGTCCACCGGGGGCTTGTTTTGAGTGTGGTGACACTCGTCATATCATGAGGGATTTCCCCATACTTAAGAGGGGTGCACCTCCATGGATTTCTCAGTCCCTACCTATTCCATAGGGTCCTCAGGCTTCTCAGGCCATGATTATTGCACCCGTTGCCACTCCACCTGCACATCCAGCTAGAGGTGGAGGTCGGGCAGGTAGAGGTCGCCCTACCGGGGAGGCCAGGCCAGATATTATGCCCTTCCTGCTAGGACAGATGTTGTCGCATCCGATTCTATTATCACACGTATTATTCCAATCAGTCATAGAGATGCGTCAATCTTATTTGATCGAGGCTCCACTTACTCTTATGTGTCATCTTATTTTGCCCCATATTTGGGCATATCACGTGATTCCTTGAGTTCTTCTATTTATGTATCTACACCCATAAGTGGATCTATTATTATGGACCATGTGTATCGGTCGTGTTTAATTGTTATTAATGGTTTGAGAGCAGAGCTGATTTATTATTGCTCAGTATGGTGTATTTCGATATTATTTTGGGCATGGACTAGTTGTCACCCTATCACACTATTCTTGATTGTTACGCCAAGACGGTGATGTTGGTTATGCCAGGTCTACCACGGCTAGAGTGGAGAGGTACCTCGGATCATGTTCCTAGCAGGGTTGTTTCATTTCTTAAAGCTCAACGAATGGTTGAGAAGGGGTGTGATGCGTATCTGGCCTATGTGAGAGATGTTAGTATTGATATTCCTACTATAGAGTCAGTTCGTGTAGTAAGGGATTTTCCTGATGTATTTCCAGCGGATCTTCCGGGTATGCCACCCGACAGGGATGTTGACTTTGGTATTGATCTGTTACCGGGCACTCAGCCCATTTCTATTCCACCATACCGTATGGCCCCAGCAGAGTTGAAAGAATTAAAAGAACAGTTACAGGAGTTGCTTGATAAGGGTTTCATTCGGCCTAGTGTATATCCTTGGGGTGCTCCTGTCTTATTTGTAAAGAAGAAGGATGGTTCTGTGTGGATATGTATTGATTACCGCCACCTGAACAAGGTTACCGTGAAGAATAGGTATCCATTGCCACGTATTGATGATCTGTTTGATCAACTTCAGGGTGCCAGAGTATTATCTAAGATTGACTTACGTTCAGGCTATCATCAATTGAAGATTTGGGAGCCAGATATCCCGAAGACTTCTTTCAGGACTTGGTACAGTAATTACGAGTTTCTTGTGATGTCTTTTGGGCTGACCAACGCCCCAGCAGCATTTATGCACTTAATGAATAGTGTATTTCATCCCTATCTTGATTCCTTCGTCATTGTGTTTATTGACGACATTCTGGTGTATTCCCGGAGTCGGGAAGAGCATGAACAACACGTGAGGACTGTGCTTCAGATTTTGAGAGAAAGGAAGTTATATGCAAAATTTTAAAAGTGTGCATTCTGGCTTGATTCGGTGGGATTTTTGGGTCATATAGTTTCATGCAAGGGGATCAAGGTAGATCCAAATAAGATTGAAGCAGTGCAGAGTTCGTCCAGACCGTCCTCAGTTACGAAAATCCGGAGTTTCCTTGGTTTGGCTGGGTATTATCGCCGATTGGTAAAAGGTTTCTCTTCTATTGCTGCATCTATGACCAAATTGACCCAGAAGGGTGCTCCGCTCAGGTGGACAGAGGAATGTGAGGAGAGCTTCCAGAAGCTCAAGACAGCTTTGACTACAGCTGTCACGACCCGAAATTCCCTCCTTCGGATCGTGATGGCGCCTAACATTTCACTTGCTAGGCAAGCCAATGTTAGAATAATATTAACCAACTTTTAAACAATTTTTAAATTTTTAATAATCAAGGAAACAAAAGCGGAAGCAAAGTTTAAAATATAGTGAAATAATTCTTAAAAGTAACGATGTCTAAATACCATCCCAGAATTGGTGTCACAAGTGCACAAGCTTCTAGAATAATACAAATAAAGGTCTGAATAAAATACAGCTTTCTGGAAATAAACACACAGCTAAAATAAAATAGACGGGGACTTCAGAACTGCGGACGCCATGCAATTATACCTCAAGTCTCCTCCGAATAGCTGAAATCCGAGCAAGTCTATGGCACGCCGCTGGGACCAACTCTGAAATCTGCACAAGAAGTGCAGAGTGTAGTATCAGTACAACTGACCTCATGTACTAGTAAGTGCTGAGCCTAACCTCGACGAAGTAGTGACGAGGATAAGGCGGTTCACTTATATTAACCTGTAAGCAATATTAATAACAACAACAAATAATAGAAATAAATCAGGTAACTCATTTATAATAATTGAAGCCAACTCAGCAGTCATAATCTATTATTATTTCACCCAATTCTGTTGCAGCGTGCAACCCGCTCTCACACTATATTCACATTCAATTCTGTTGCAGCGTGCAACCCGCTCTCCCAATATATTCCTTTCAATCAAGTCTGTCATATATTTATTTCAATCAAGTATATATATAGACTTTTAAATAAGTCTGTTGCGGCGTGCAATCCGATCCCCCAATATTGACTTTTAAATAAGTCTACTGCAACGTGCAATCCGATCCCCAAATATTGACTTTTAAATAAGTCTATTACGGCGTGCAATCCGATCCCCCAATATAAATATATTTACTTTTATTTTTATTGCGGCGTACAACCCGTTCCCCCAATATATATAACTTTAAAAAGATCATAATGTAAATAAAATTTACTCCAATAAATACCACTTCTAATGAGAACTATTAAACATCAAGGCACACAATATTATAATTTATTTATGGACAAACAATGGCAATAACAATGTACTTTGGAAATCAGGGAGAAAATAGACAGTTTAATATTTAATATGCTAAATGTCAAGTAACAATTAGTGCAAATAATTCAAATAAGCATGTAGCAATTATTACAGGAATTTAAGAATTAATAGTTGGCAAAGAATATGAGAGAAACAATTATTATAATAATTAATTCGTGTATTAAAATAAATTTAGGATTTTCAAATAATTATGCAAACAATTAATTTGACGACGTATAGGCACTCGTCACCTCGCCTATACATCGTTCACATGCAATTTACATACCAATTAATTTAAGGGTTCTATTCTCTCAAGTCAAGGTTAACTACGACACATACCTCGCTTTGTAAATTTCAACCAATTACTCAACCACAGCTTTTCCTTTTAAATTTATCTCTGAAAGCTTCAAATCTATTCACAAACAATTCGATATATTCAATACTAATCATAGGGATTAATTCCATATGAATTTACAAATTTTCCGGATAAAAATTTAAAATTCATTTAAATATTTGAAAGTGGGACCCACGTCTCAAATCCTGAAAAAACTCGCGAAATCCGAACACCCGTTCTGCTACGAGTTCAACCAAACAAAAATTATCCAATTCCGATATCAAATGGACCTTCAAATCTAAATTTCTCGTTTTTGGAAGATTTTAGAAAAATCTGATTTTTCTTCCCTAAATTCATGGATTCATGATATAAATGAGTATGGAATCATGAAATATAATCAACATAGGATAAGGAACACTTACCCTAATATTTTTCATGAAAATCGCCCAAACATTCGCCTTAACCGAGCTCAAAATGACCAAAATGTGAAAATAATATCGGATTCTTCGATATATACACTGTCTAGGCATTTACGAATCTACGGTGCCTGGGCTCGCACATGAGAGCTCGCATCTGCGAGAAAAATCTCGCATCTGCGAAATGGGGCTGCCAGGCGAGGCCTCGCACCTGCGGAGGAAAAATGCGCACCTGTGCTGCCTTCGCTTCTGCGATTCTTTTGTCCTTCTGCGGACGCGTGGGTGCGTGCAAGTTTTTCGCACCTGCGGACTTTTGCCCAGCCACGCCCGGGTGCATCTGCGATCGAAGGCTCGCTTCTGCGAGCTCGCACCTGCGGTCAAAAATCCGCAGGTGCGATTATAACACAAGGAAAAATTTCAGATTTTGCTTAAGTCCAATTCTTGATCCGATTTTAATCCGTATCACTCTCGGGCTACTCGGGACCCCGTACGAATATATCAACAAGTCCAATAACATAATACAGACTTACTCGGGGTCACGTATCATGTCAATCAACGCTGAAATTACAATTCACACCTTGATTCAAACTTTGAGTTTTAAACTTTTCAATTTGCAAATCTCGTGCCAAAATATATTAAATGAATCCGGAATGACTTCAAATTTGGCACACAAGTCATAAATGATATAACAGAGCTGTTCAAATTTTCAAAATCGGATTCCGGCTCTGATATCAAAAAGTCAACCCCATGGTCAAACTTAGAAATCTTTAGCCTTTAAATTGCTAGTTCCGTTAAATGGTCATAACTTGAGCTAGGGACCTCCAAATTAAATTCCGAGCATACACCCAAGTCCTAAATCACGATACGGAGCGACCAGAACTGTCAAAACAGTGATCCAGGTCTGTTTGCTAAAAATGTTGCAAAAGTCAACTCACTTGAGTTGTAAAACTCCATTTCACCTTTTAATCCATTTTTTACATGAAAACTTTCCGAAAACTTTTACAGACTGCGCACGCAAGTCGAGGAATGATAAATGGTGCTTTGCTAGGTCTTAGAACACAGAATTACTTATTAAATTTAAAGATGACATTTTTGGGTCATCACATTATCCACCTCCAAAACAAACGTTCGTCCTCGAACGGAGTTAGAAAAAGTACCTGAGTTGGAGAAAAGGTGTGGATATTTACTCCGCATGTCCGAATCGGACTCCCAGGTAGATGCCTCTACCAGCTGACCTCTCCGTTGCACCCGAACTGAATGATAACTCTTAGACCTCAATTGTCGGACCTTCCGGGCTAGAATAGCCACCGGCTCCTCCTCGTAAGTCAAATCTTTGTCCAATTGGACTGAGTTGAAATCTAACACATGGGACGGATCACCATGATATTTTCGGAGCATAGACACATGGAACACCAGATGGACCGCTGATAAACTAAGTGGTAATGCAAGCCTGTAGGCTACTTCACCCACCCTTTCAAGAATTTCAAAGGGTCCGATATACCTAGGGCTCAACTTGCCCTTCTTTTCGAACCTCATTACACCTTTCATAGGTGAAACCCGCAGCAATATTCTTTCTCCAACCATGAATGCAGTATCACGAACTTTTCAGTTGGCATAACTCTTTTGCCTAGACTGAGTTGTGCGAAGTCGATCCTGAATAATCGTGACCTTATCCAAGGCATCTTGTACCAAATCAGTACCCAACAACCGAGCCTCTCCCGGTTCAAACCAACCAACTGGCGATCGGCATCTTCTTCCATATAATACCTCATATGGAGCCATCTGAATGCTCAACTGGTAGTTATTATTATAAGCAAACTCCGCAAGTGGCAAGAAATGATCCCAAGGACGTCCAAAGTCTATAACACAAGCGCGGAGCATATCTTCCAATATCTGAATAGTGCGCTCTGACTGTTCGTCTGTCTGTGGATGAAAGGCTGTGCTCAACTCCACCCACGTGCCTAACTCACGTTGTACAACCCTCCAGAAATGTGAGGTAAATTGCATACCTCGATCTGAAATTATAGACACAGGCACACTGTGAAGGCGGACAATCTCACGAATGTAAATTTTAGCTAACCTCTCTGAAGAATAGGTAACTGCCACTGGAATGAAATGTGCTGACTTGGTCAACCTGTCCACAATGACCTAAACTAAGTCAAATTTTTGTCCGTGGGAGCCCAACAACAAAATCCATAGTGATACGCTCCCACTTCCACTCAGAAATTTCTAACTTCTGAAGCAAACCACCAAGTCTCTGATGCTCGTACTTAACTTGCTAACAATTCAGACATCGAGCTACATATGCAACTATATCCTTTTTCATTCTCCTTCACCAATAATATTGCCGCAAATCTTGATACATTTTGGCGGTACCTGGATGAATAGAATACTTGGAACTGTGTGCTTCTTCAAGAATTAATTCACGAAGCTCATCCACATTAGGCACACAAATACAACCCTGTATTCGTAGAACCCCATCTTCCCCCACAGCAACCTGTCTGGCATCACCATGCCGCACCGTGTCCTTAAGGACAAGTAAATGAGGCTCATCATACTGCCTCTCTATGATGCGCTCATATAAAGAAGACCGAGCGACTGTGCAAGATAGAACCCGACTGGGTTCTGAAACATCTAACCTCACGAAATGATTAGCCAAAGTTTGAACATCTGCAGGTAATGGCGTCTCACCAACCGGAATATACGCAAGACTGCTCATACTCATAGCCTTTCTACTCAAAGCACCGGCCACCACATTGGCCTTTCCGGGGTGATACAAAATGGTGATATCATAGTCGTTCAATAAATCCAACCATCTTCTCTGCCTAAAATTAAGATCTTTTTATTTGAACAGATACTGAAGGCTACGATGCTGAGTAAATACTTCACACGAGACACCGTAGAGGTAATGCCTCCAAATCTTCAGCGCATGAACAATGGCTGCCAATTCTAAGTCATGAAAAGGATAATTATTCTCGTGAACTTTCAACTGCCGCGACGCATATGCAATTACCTTGCATTAAAACTTCACCAAGCCCAATGTGAGATGTATCATAATATACCGTATACGATCCTAAACCTGCGGGTAATACCAACACTTGTGCCGTAGTCAAAGCGGTCTTGAGCTTCTGAAAGCTCAACTCACACCCATCTGACCATCTGAATGGGACACCTTTCTGGGTTAATCTGGTCAATGGGCTTGCTGTAGATGAAAATCCTTCCATAAACCGACGATAATAACCTGCTAAACCTACGAAACTTCGGATCTCTGTAACTAAAGTAGGTCTAGGCCAATTCGAAACAGTCTCAATCTTCTTAGGATCCACCTTTATGCCTTCTTCCGATACAACATGCCCCAAAAAGGCAACTGAGTCTAACCAAAACTCACATTTTGAAAACTTGGCATATTACTGATTATTTTTCAAGGTGTGAAGCCCACTTCGAAGATGATGCTCATGTTCCTCTCGATTGTTGGAGTAAATCAAGATATCATCAATGAATACAACCACAAAAGAATCCAAATAAGGCTTGAACACCCAATTAATCAAATCTATAAATGTTGTTGGGGCATTTGTCAACCCAAATGACATCACTAGGAATTTGTAATGCCCATACCGAGTGCGAAAAGCTATTTTAGGGACATCAGATGCCCTAATATTCAACTGATGGTAACCAGACCTCAAATCGATCTTCGAAAATACATTGGCACCCTGAAGCTGATCAAATAAGTCATCAATTCTTGGCATCGGATATTTGTTTTTGATAGTGGCCTTGTTCAACTACCGATAGTCTATACACATCTGCATAAAGCCATCTTTCTTCTTTACAAATAATACTGGTGCACCCCAGAGCGAGACACTGGGTTTAATGAATCCCTGGTCAACCAAGTCTTGTAACTGCTCTTTCAATGCTTTCAACTCTGGCGGGGCCATACGGTATGGTGGAATAGAATTGGGTTGAGTGCCCGGAGCCAAATTGTTACAACCTATGTTTTCGTACGTACGAGTCGTCATAAGTCAATTGATGTAAGCTCAGAAATGAAATCATATTTGAAAAGTTTGCAAAGTAAGTTAATCATATTACCTCAGAGGTTACAAATATTGAAGATCATTAACAACAAGTACAAAGATGGTTGGAAGTTTCAAAAGCTAAAGGAATTGAAAACAAATAATGTTTCGTCGAAAGTCGACAAATTGGGAATGTTATAACATGTACTTTTGGAGTGAGACCAGGGTGTTTAAATTGATAAGTAGGTTATGTTATGAGTTATGTTAGTCGTATGATAGTCGTGTGTTATGTTTTGAAGTCAAGCGAGTGGTGGAACAAAAGTCGATGAAAGTCATCACAAGTTACGTTCATAAGTTTTACAGAAACTTTGGGTCA
>AWOL01S0018801.1:38284-79259 GCA_000715115.1 Nicotiana otophora | reverse complement strand
TTCCACCGCAAAGACTCCGTTCTTATCACGTCGACCTCCTCACGAAGCTTCCCGATCATCTTGATTTTTTTGCTGCAGCTGTGAGACNTCTTTTTCTGCAGCAAAGCGGTCCATACCTTCTTTCCACCGCAAAGACTCCGTTCTTATCACGTCGACCTCCTCACGAAGCTTCCCGATCATCTTGATTTTTTTGCTGCAGCTGTGAGACCTAAATGTTAGCTATCGTTCCGGTATCAAGCCCATAGGCTTTCAAAAGCATCATTACCTGCTCAGACAAATTAGCCTCATCTCGATAAGCTTTGGCCAGCTCAGCTCGGAGGTCTTTTATTTCATCTTCTCTCAGCCCTAGGGAAAGGCTAAGAGAGTTCCTCTCGTCAGTAGCCCGTTGAAGGTTGGCCGCCTATCGATGCAACTCATTCTAGGATCTAGAACATTGTTCTCGATGAACTGCCACTGCCTACAAAGAAACAAGAAGCGGAGTTAACGAAAGCTCACCTGATTCAAAGCTTGCTGCAATTCGTGAAAAAGATATGATTCATCACCAGCACCGGCAACGTCCTCAATGCCGGTAACCAGGTCATGAAAGGGATTTTCTTCATCGTGAGGCATGTCTAGATCGAGGGCTCCCAGAGCTTGAGCTTCCCGAATCACCCTTGCGAAAAAAGCGGAAAAGGTAGGCGAATCCTCGATTGCTGCTGCCCCAAATGAATCGCCTGGAGCATCCTCCTCGGTTCGAAGAGGTTCGAGGGCCTCTTCGGTCATATCCCCTGCCGGTTGACTCCGATGAGATGTGTTTTCGATATCCGATAGTTCGGGGACTCTACTCGAATCCTTCTCCGGTATACCTTCAGTTCGAGGCAGAGCCCCATGGAGCATCATCGATCCAGCCGGCGATGCATCAGCGGTTCTCTTTGTTTGGACCGCCAGCGCAGACTCATCCTTCTCTTCTTTTGTTTCTTCATCTTCATCCCTTAGACGCAGAACGGATTCCACGGTCAAAGGGATGACATTCTTGTTCGGCTTCCGAGCCGTCCTCTTCTTCGGTTTTGGATCTTCGGGAACCGAGGCTCTTTTCCTTTTATTTTTCTTCACCGGCTTTGGGACAGAGGCCGAAATTTCCTCCTCATTGGACAAGGGCCTCAAAATCGCGTCTTTACCCAAACCTGCATATGGAAAACCTTAATAAAATATTTTGAAAACCACCTCGTTCGAATCATCAAAGAGTCCGAGAAATGAGCTTATCGTGATTTTTGGCCCCCCACCGACCCTTTGACAAATCACGCCATGAGCGCTCGGCGTATGTATAGGTCGAAACAAGGGCTCGTACCTAGTTTTTGAGATCGGGGATTTCCTCGGGCATCCAGGGAACCGCTACATCAAAAAACAAAAGGAAGGGGGAGTGTCGATGAGAGAATAAATGAAAGAAGAAAATAGAAGTAACAGCAAGATCACACTTACGTTTTATATTCCACTCTTCGGGAAAGGGCATCTTTTCAGTCGGGATCAGGTCCGAAGTCCTTACTCGAACGAACCTGCCCATCCAACCGTGGTCCCTGTCCTAGTCAATACTCGAGAATAGAGCCTTGGTAGCCTGACGCTGGAGTTTTATTAACCCCCCTCGAAAAAGTCGAGGACGGTACAATCGGATAAGATGATCGAGGGTGAACGGCATCCCCTTGATCTTGCTCACAAAATATCGGATCAGGATAACGATCTGCCATAAAGAAGGATGGACCTGGCCTAGGGTTACTTGATATTGTCGACAGAAGTCAATAATAACGGAATCAAGGGGACCCAAAGTGAAAGGGTAAGTATACACATTCAAAAACTCTTTCACGTAAGAAGTGATATCTTCGTCGGGCATAGGAATTATTATTTCTTTCTCACCCCAATTGCAATCTTTCTTTAGCTGTTCGAGGTGTTTTTCGGTTATCGAATACATGTACCTCGATACAGGCTCACACCGGCCAGGGACCGATGAACCTTTATCGACCTTAAATCTGAAGTAAGGACACACGCCCCGGGAACACACTCCTCAGGCCGTGATTCTACCGGTGTCTCATCGGCGACACACTGTGAAGATGAAGCTTTCTCTTTCTGAGGAATGGTTTGCGATATTTTCGCCATTTTAGAATTCAAAGGTGGGGAGTAGAAGAAAGAGACAAAGATTTGGTAGAATTGAAGAGGGATTTTTGCAGAAAGAAATCACAGATTTACTGGTAAGATGGAGAGTACGAACAAGAACTTGGGAAATTTGGAAGATAGAAGATGTAAAAATGATAAAAGATAAAAGATAAAATAAAGGGTTATTTATAGGTCCAAGCGATGGCGGTTCAATATCAACAGTGGCCGACCACCGCCTGACATGCGTTAAATGCCTCGAAAGACTAAACCGACGGGATAACTACCAGATACGTCATGGTCGAACCCGATGGAAATGACAGGATATAATCCGATCGAGCTGTTAAAAAATCATATCGTTTCTCGCCACATTCTTTCTGATAAACGAAGGGACTATCTGTATACGGTCGAAATAGGTTTCGGCCTTAGCACGTCCGATCGAGTTCAAACGATGATTCATCAAAGTGAGATCCTGAAAGAGGAACAAACTATCCTCAAACTTGGGGAGGCCGATCCGTGTCAAGTTCGATATCATTACCGAGCTCGAATCAAAATCAAACCATGATGCAGAGTAGATCTACCATGCTGATAATCCACAGACCAACCGACATTGACCTCGAATCAATTCGAGAGCTCGAGCCTGGATCAGGCTCGAACCAAGATCATGAGTTCAAGCCGAAATCAAGCTCAAACCAAAATCGAGGGTTCTAAGCAAGATCGAGCTCACAGACAAAAGCCGTTGCAATCCCACTAGAGAGAATCTTGGCAGAAATTATGGAAAAGCTAACTTATCATGGGTCTCCCACTGAATGTTTATTTTATTATGCTTAGAGTCAAATCCCTCCACTATAAAAGGGCTTGGTTACTATTTCTGTAGGACAGGTTTTTCAGGCTTACATTGTAATAAAAGTGCTATATTCTTCTACAGTAAAGAATTGTTCATTCAGATTTCTTACATTGATTCTATTTGTTGAATCCTAAGACTCTTTGTTCCTGACAACCTTACCTATTTCACATTCTCTCCAATTTATATTTACATTTCTATTGATCCTTACATTTTGTGTCAAGTTACGCCACATATTCTCGGAACTGCGTATAAATTCAACTCTATCCATTGTTCGGGTAAACAGATTTAATTAGATTATAGGGAAAGAAAACCAACGAAAATGGGTCTGAATTTGAATCATTACTTAATTATGTAGATGTAAATGCACTATGATTTTTGAACGAATCTTAATTATTGCCATTTGTATATTATGGTTTATGGAGATGTTATCACAAGCTCACAAAAATAAAACAAAAGTAATAAAGTAGAACACTACGACAGTTTGGCCGAGTGGTCTAAGGCGCCAGATTTAGGCTCTGGTCCGAAAGGGCGTGGGTTCAAATCCCACAGCTGTCATCAATTATCTTGTCATTTTTTAAAAATAATTTAGTGTTGAGAAATTGGACTGTTGATAAATGTTGTTTTTGTTATCAATATGCAAATGATGAAATTGATTTTGGTTTATTTATAGGGGGTTAAAGAAGGAACAACAAAATTAAAATTTCTCCTAATTTTGGAAGAGGAATAAAATGAATCGAAAAATCCAGTAGACCGAACCTTTCTTAGAATTTATGAAGTCGGAGCTCTGGTTGATCATATCACTCACGAAATTGCATAGGGTGTCCTTCTTTTGGCCTAATGTTTATTTTCTAACCTCGTTTTATGCAAATCTTGTGCACAAATAGCATCCTTTTATTTTATACACAAAGGAGATGACCATTTTTTCCTTGAAATAGAAGTTTGTTGCTTTGCATGATACTACTCTTGAAGCATTATAAACGAAACTGATTAGGTCTTACCCGACTTTCATTTGATGAAACAAAATTGCATCATCAAATTAAACTTTCTTTTAGACGATTGATACAAATTTGTAAGATTTTTGAAGTATAAAATAAATATCTCTTTTAATCAAGATAGAGACACATCGACCATATTAGTGTCTATATTTTTGTTTATATGTGTGTTCGCATTTGTAATTTCATCTAGTAAATTGTTCAACTTTTCATCATAATTTGAGCAAATTTATTTTCAAAGACTGGAAGTTTATGCATTTAGGGCTAAACTTGTGAGTTGTGACCAATTCAACAAGGTAAGTAGGATGAAAATAATACAAAGTTTAGCCAACATGCTTAGACTTGCATGCTATAGTTTAAAAAATATTCTTTTTCTTTCTTTTGCGCGTGTAGCCTTTTTTACAGCTTTTTTCTATTTGTAATTGCTTCTAAGTATATATTGCTTAGGTTTTTGTTTGCAAAAACGCAAAGTATATGCATTTGGTCATAATTAGGCAGGATAAACCCATCGGGCTAAACTTACTATCAGTTCAACAAGATATAGAATAAAATTTATGTTACTGCTAATATTATAGGAAGGAGATCGATATTGCGGGAGCTACATTAATTTGTGAACAATTTGTTATTCTAGTTTACCCATGCAACGTGCATTACTCTTTGATTTGAGTTGCTAAGTTTTTCACATCGATTTTTCTTGCTCCTGCTTCTCTTTGAAAAACAAAGGGTTACAAAAGGAGAAAAGGGAAAAGATACATTTTGCAGGAGCTATATTTTTCCACAGTTTGCTATTCTTAATCGTTCATACAAGTTCGAGTTGCTTAGTTTCACATCAAAATTTGTGGTTCTTTGCTAACTCCTGCACCATTCACTACAGCAAATGTGATATTTAGCTACAAAACTTTTAGCCTCCACACAAAATTTGTCACTAATTATTCACTTTTCGTGACAAAAATTATGTTTCGTGTTTAGATACATAATCTGCATACTTTTAGAGACGAAACATAAAATTTTGTAGCAAAAGTTTTGTGCATTAAAGTTTCCCACCAAAAAATAACTTGGCGCCATTATTTAATAACGTTAGCCACGAATTTTATATTATTGGTGACATATTATTTTGTCACTACTGATGTACCCAATTTGCGACAAATCATAATTTGTCTTAAAATTGGTAATACTTTGGACAAGAAAAAATTTCGTGACAAAAAATGCGTTATTACAATAGTGACAAAATAAAATTTGTAGTTAAACATGGTAAACTTTAGCTACAAAAGTTTATAATTTATTATGACATCAGTTTTTGTCACTAATAGTGCAAACAATTAGTGACAATTATTTAACTGTCTCTGTTTAACCTACAATTTAGTCACAACAAAATTTTTGTCACGAAAAATATAAGTAATTTTTAAATGGCTACGACTTGAATTTTGTAGTTGAATAGTACAATTATAGGAGACAAAAAAGATTCATAGTTAAAAACTAAAAGACATAGTTTTGTTCATGTATGATAGATAAAATTACTTTAGGACTAATTAACCTTATGACTGAAGCACCCATCTTGAAAAATTATCAAGTTCGAGAAATTTGAATCCTATTTTATAAAGTTCTATTATGAAGTCTATATGACCTGCAAAATTGAAAGAAATCAAATTAAAACCGTACTCATTTTGATTCAATTGCCATATCTAACTTTAGAAAATAGAAAACCAAAAAACCAAATTAAAATTTAATAAAACCCAAGGAACACTTGCTGCTACAAAAATTTAGCTTCCACTTCAAAATTTCTTGAGATTAAAAGGTTAGTCCCCTAAATGATCCTCCTTTATTTACCAATTTAACCTTATATCTAGCTCATCATTTTATTATAAATAAAAATAAATAGCACACTTCTTTAGATCATAATTAATAAGTCTATCCTCACATGAATGCTTGTTAGGCTAACAAACCTGAGACGCCCAAAACACAACAAAAATTAGAGTTCTATCCATCAATAATCATGCATAACACATACTCAATTTCCTCTGAACTATTATTAGACTATATTGTTGACATATCATGTGATAAAATAAATAAAATGCTTAAAAATATCACTATACTCTGAATAAAAAAAGTTACAAATTAAGTTGTCAAAACCATCAAGAGTCTCAGTAAGTCTGCAAATACTTTATCACACGCATGGCCAATAAAAGGCATCTAAACATAAGGAATTTACAAGATCCATTGCAACAGTTAGAGCTAACAAGAGTTATATGCCTACTTCTAAGCTGTATTCTAACAAAATAAGATAGAGAACAAGAATTTCAATAATGTTGTCTCATTTTGGCAGAGAAGCTTCTTCCATCTCTTTTCTGCAAATGTCACTCAAACTTGAAAAAACCTTTTAAAATAGAGATGTGATGGTATTTTATTGGATACGAAATTTAAAAGGAAGAAGAACTTATTAAATTGTGGTCTAAAAAGGTCATGGAAATTTATGTGCCTATTCATTTCATTAGGGTATAATAAGAAGTTTAAAATTAAATTATTTCTGACTAAGTATGACATTCACATACTAAAAAGAAAAATATGACACATTAATTGGGATATAGGAAGAACTAACAAGTAAATTATGTCACATAGAACAAGACAAAGATATTATGTAATAGTTGTAATGGCTAAAAACAACGTTGTGCCAGGGCGGTCAACTTTTATCGTCGGAACCCAATTGATCAAGTTTAGGTCGCCCTTTTAACCTAATTGGTGGATTTTCAGCATCTACAATAGTTATATTAGAATTAAACCAAACCAAACCAAATCGGTTTATTATTGGTTCGATTTTATCTAGTTGTTAATTCTCAAGATATTTTGATGATAATTGAATAATGATGAATAATTTAAGGACTCAATTAAATTTAAAAAGTTATTTTAATATGGAATAAATTCTACAAACCAAAATAGAATATAAACTATGCTATAAGTGCAAAAATTAGGCTACGAACAAAGAGCGCAAAAATCAATGTGTAATGTAAAATTTTATATAGTTATAATTTCTAAATAGATATTTTTATAATCAATCTGGTTCGACTTTTTCGATTAAGTTTTGCTTAAAATCAAATAATTAAATTTTATATGTTCTTAAAACTAAAAAATAAAAATCAATAAATAAATAATGTCGATATTTTTTCTCCGATTTGATCCGTTTTCTGTTTAGTTCAATTTCTCGTGAACACCCTCTGTTTAACATTTTATTTAATGCCAAGATAGTTAAATCAATTTTTGAAATAATTCTTTTGAATATTGTATTATTCTAATATATATATTTCATATAACTTATTTATAACATAAAGTCATCCAAAATTGGGATACGTTCTAAAATAAAGTTTCATTTTAGTATTATTTTCAAAAGTTAAAGTTTTTTTTTACTATTTTTTCCATAAGTTGGTTATAGATTTGTAGTATTATATCGGCTAATATTTTAGAATTAGTGAGAGAGGGAGATAAAGGTTAGGGTTAGAAGAAAGTTTGGGTAAAGCACTTTTCCACTTCCTAATTTGTTGGGATAATGTTCTTCTTTGGCATGATAACTCTTCAACCTCGTCCATACCCACCAAACTTGTCGATACCCACTAAATAGAATTCCACAACACTGTAAAATGGAGAAAGAAACCGTCTTTTGGCGCTGATTTTGGGGATTTTTGGCTCCAAACGAATTTTAGGATAACCACTATATATATATATATATATATATATATATATATATATATATATATACACATATATGAGAAAAATGACTGGAAAAAATGCATTGCAAAGTGAAGCAAATTTTCTGAACATGTATGTATCATTCCACCTACTCTATGTTTGAATAAGATTCAATAGATTGTAATTTTCCACAATCATATATCGAATTATTAATTCATTAATTATTTGTGGCATAGACATTGATATGCCTTTATTTTGTCTCATATGATCAATCTAGACGAGAATAAATCAATTAGAAGATTTTAAAACAGAAATTCTCTAATTTACTGTTTATATTTATAGTTTTTAATTTACTGTGTATATTTATAGTTTTGCATGATGTGTATTTTTACAGTTGGTGTGTGGCATACAACTAGTGAAGCATGTCTGTACTGAAGGGGAAATATTAGGGATTATGAGAGTAGGCATCCATTTTGTATATATATATTGACATTTTCTGTCTGGTTTTGAGGGAAGAGTGGATGAATTGTGGAAATATGATATTAAAGCATCTGTTCGAGTCAAATCATGCTTTTTGGTGGCACTTAGGAATTTGTTTGATCGGATAATGGCATTTTAAATTCAGATGAACTGAACCAATGTGTTTTAAGGTGAATATTCTGTAGGGTAATTTATATTTTTGTTGAAACCAGTAAACATTTCTTCACACAGCTTCATTTAAACTCTGCTGCATGTATAAGTTTTTGAAAACATAGTTTATGTGCCTTCAAATTTGAAAAATTCCTGTATAAATAGATTTTTGGTATGTTATACTAATTACTTAAGTCGGCTAGTGATGCTTAAATAGTTCAATAAATATTATGACAGTAAACTCTTATTAGGAAATGATGTGCATCTGGCTTTCCAGATTGATGATTTATGTTCTTTTTGAATTTTCCTTTAGTTATTTCTAACTTTTGGTTTGTTAAACTAATAGATTTTACATCTAATGAATATACTAAAATTATATAGTATTTTTGGTAGAATTCTACAAATCAATGACACCAGGCGGACGTGTCTTTAGACAAACATCAATTACAAGTGCTTCTACTCAAGCAAACCGATCATCTGATCCATCAAATAGTAATAATCCTACTCCTAATACAGGTAATACGTACCTTTTATTATATTGACTAGGAGTGTATCCATTAGTTATTGTTTGTTCTCTTTTTTTTTCTAATGCTTATTGCTCATTGTTGCCAATATACTCATATTTTTTGTTGTTTACTCTTATGGATCCTTTTTTTTGGCTGTTTTGTGCATTCCATGTTGCTTTTCTATATGCAACAAGTATATCCTGCACTTTCTAATTCATACTTTTGGTAGTACTATTTTTATTGAAATCTTTGCTGTAAAATTGAAGTAATTTCTTATGATTGGGTCAATTCCATTGCAATTCGAAGGTATATTGGAGATTTTCATTTATGTGAAAGTCATTATCTGATAAATTACATTGCACCCATTCTTTCTTATTGGTTTTAGTAGATACTAAGGGTAGCCAATAATTTCACACCTACTGTAATATTATTCTTGAGTTTATCTTTATAAAACAAACAGATTGTGTTTAAAAGAGGGGATATAAATAAAGTTTCTGATTGTCGCCCAACAAGAAGTTGCAACAAATTCTTACTTTCCTCGACTGGAATGTAATGCCTTATATTTAATGTAATACCTCATATTTAAAATAAGGGCATAATTGTCCTTTAGCTAGAATTTAATTGAAAAAGAAGGAGAAGAAGAAGAAAACAAGATAAATACACAAATAATGAATTAATGAAAACTAGTTGGTTTCAAAGCCCACCAAAAAGAAGGTGGCGTATTTCAGCACACCAAAAGGGATTAGGGTCTTTATCAGATGAGGATCAAAAATAACAATTAGAAGATTGAGGGAGTTCAACGAGTTGGAGAGAATCAAAAGCAGTAAAGTTATCCCTGTTTAGCAAAGGAGAAAAAAAAACTTGCAAAAGTTTGACACTGCAAAATTGTAAAGCAAAGAATGGTATCAACGCTCAGCAACATCTGTGAATTCGAATAACTTTCGATTCTTCGGGTATCATTTAAACTCCTTATTTGAGCCTTCTTGACAGATTTCTTAAGTTTTCTTCTTTTGTTCACTAACTACATATTAGTCTAGTTATATACCACAAAGAGGGCCAAACACACAAGTTTTTAACTTGGTATAAAATTTAACGAGTAAATTATATAAACGGTTGAAATTGATAGATTATGAATCAATTTGAGTGAAACATTTGTGACAAAAAACTACTTCCATAAGGACATAGTGTAATTATTAGCTTAAACGTGCTCTAGAAATTTTAAAAGTAATCTGGAATCATATGCCTTCTACAGTAACTTTGCCTTAGGCTAAGAAATTTATATATGACTTAAAGAGCATGATTAAGGTATAGAAGTATTCTTGGGTAGAGTAGAAAAATCTGATTTGGCAAATTAAGAGTTAAACAAGAAAGCGTAAAGGTTGGTTATTGTGAATTGGTATGTTGATGGTTCATGGAATTGATACATAGATTGATACAATTTAGTTGATAGAAGAAGCCATACAGATTGCTTGAAGTGACGCGTTTGATATTTCAACACGAGTACTGTGAGTAGTAATCTTACCGCAATTTGTGTTTTCATAACCTGCATGATTTATACTATATTTTGAAAATAAAAGGTGTTACCGAATATTTGAAATTGTATGTGAGACAAGTCATTTACTTGATATGGTACTCAATAGTTTACTTGAGATGTTTACAGTTATTTAAAAGGTTCTCACTGTTACTAGATATGTTTTACTATTACTTGAGATATGATTATCATTACCGGAATTTGGATTACATGATTTGATAAGAATTGAAATGCCCTGTACTATTTCGAAAATGCTTCCACATGAATATTTACTGGTTACAAAGAAAAGTATAAATGGAAGGAGACTTTGAAGTATCCTGTAGCTAACGGCGGGTTCGTTAGATCTGGTGCACCTTATATTTACCGATTATCGAGTACAGTTATAGCCCTCGCTAGTGGGAAGGTAAAACTAGCATATAGTTACAGTTTTCTCTCGAGTAGGAACTTACAGTTATATTTGACTCCTTTTACGAAGGGGTTCACACAGTGATACAGATTACATGTTCCTTTTTTTGAAACCTCCCAAATATAAAGATTTCTATGACACAGTATTTACCGAGTTTATTACTGAATTGTTAAATTGATTTTGTTACATGAAACACATGATGAGACTGATTATTATCACTGTTTTAAAAAAGGGCATTTTATTTTGTGATTATTATACAAGCATGTTTTCTAACTTGTCCCCAATTAAAACAGTTATGGTTAAGTATTATTACTCACTGAGATAGCGACTTACTCCCCGCTATTATTGTTACAGAGACAACAGTAGACGCAGGCGAGGATTCCGTTAGTTAGAGTACACAAGTTGACAATTTTTGGTGAGCCCCGCATTTATTCGCATGGGCAAAGATTGTTATTTATTTGTTATAGTCTCTTTCTTAAAACTCTTAGAGTCGCTCCATAGTCATTTTTATGAGTGTCATAAATATTCTTTTATTGATATAGACTTGCACTCGTATTACACTTTCCTATCGTATACTTGGAGATGAAGTTAGTATTATTGCGTTGGAAATACTTCGTGAATGATGCTTATAACTTGTTTGGTCGATATAGGTTGGTTGTGTTGTTGATTTCTAAGATAGGTTTATTTTTGGATAGTCATAAAGTAAGGAAAAATCTGTCCGATTTTCTGTAAATTACCGATGAGGCTTACTTGGGAGCACTTGCTCCTAAGCGCCGGTCATGATCCTCAATTGGGTCGTGATATAGTTGGTATCAGAGTTTAGGTTATTCTTTGACTAATGGAGCACATGTCGGTAGTAGAATCTCAATTATGGTTATGTAGCCGGCCATTCCCATAATCGTGATTCTGCAAGGGCGTGATAGGATGTGTCTTGTCTTTCTTTCTTATTCCTCTGTACGTGTGTGGCGATCAGGGTCAAATAACTAGATTATTATTATGGATTATTCACTTTGTTTCAGACTTTATTTCCGCATTTGTTTCTTTGTTATTAATTAATTTAAAATTATTTTAAAATGGCTAATATTATTCATACGTTGGCTTGCCTAGCAAATGAAATGTTAGGTGTCATCCCGGTCCCGAAGGTGAATATTTTGGGTCGTGACAATATCCTTCCTCCTCTAGCTCAGTTTTTGGCTCAACTCCTACTTCATCCCCTTCGTCCTGTGTTTCTGCTTTTTTAATTCTTCTTCCGACTATATTTCTCTTCCTCTTCCACTTCATCTATAGAGCATTCCTCCATTTATAGCTCTGAATATCATAAGAACGATATTCTTCTCTATATTGCATTATAAAGTGTCTCATATCGAAAGGGGTGGATTTAATACTTTATTAATGGTGCGCGTGAACCTATGGTCATTTTATCAAATTAAGTATTTTATGTACATATTTCCTAGAATTGATCGAATATAACTTGCGACACCCATCCTCCAAAAAGACTGATGGATCACTTGGTTGAGTGCTGAATTATTTATCGAAAGGATCAATGATCGATTCCCTCTTAGAACTTTTAATCCTTCTTAAAAGTGTCTGATTTTTTTTTCCGGTCCTGATTATATTACTTTCCTTGTGTTTCTTAAATCCCATTTTGATATTTCCTTTCGCACAAAGCTGCACACCCGCATTGGTTTCTAAAATCTCTCTACTCCTCTCCTATTGTAACTGCGTCAGTAGTTACGTGACAGTAAGAGTGAATATATCCTTTAATGTGTGTTTTGTCCACATATATATAAGGCATCAGATATCAATTGATCCTATCAAAACTTCAAACAATGTGGGGATTCATATCGTAATACTTCATTCAGATTGAATTGTTACGCTTGATTATGTTGATCGAGAGATTCAAAGGTTTGCTGGCACTAAAATGTTACTTTTTTTCGAGAGGTTTGATTCTGCGGATTCACATTCCAAATGAATACCACATTCAATATACCTTAAATTCATAAGAAACTGAGTGGAAAAGGAGACGTAAGAGCAACTAACAAGATTAAAAAAGTGACTCTTGGTATTGTTAGTAACGTAATAGACTAATATTCAAAGTTTGAAGTTTTTTTCTTCTTATCTTTTTTACTTATACTAGTATCCGTACCCCACGTTGCGTGAAAAATATTAACTATAATTTTTAATAAGAAAATATTGCTTGAAAATAATATGGTAGAAAAAGGGAGGATGCATATGCTAATATTCAAACTACAGCTAATGAACAAATGAAAAATTTGTCTAGTTCCAGAACTCATATATGATTTTCGCAGCATGTACTGCCTACCGGCGACGATAAACAGTAATTTTTCAAGAATATAGTGATGCATCAGATATTAAAGAGCCAAGAATTGTTTTTCTTCATTTTAAAGAACTTAGTGATATAATTCCCGATTAAGGCCTTTCTACAATCACCTTAGAAAGGCAGATTCATTATTAGTATATATCATGTTGCTTCTTCATTGCATATAATACAAATTGGTACACAATTGTGAATCCTACTTTCAGAAACAGAAAGAGCGAAACTGGTACTACACATAATTGTTTCAGTAGTATAGTTTCATGTATTTGAAGATTGTCAAAAATTTATGAAATAAAGCAGCAGAGAAGATGATTCACTTAAAAATTATGTGAAAGTTGAATATGTTATCTTTTTATCCCGTAAAATCAACTCTATGAAATATGGCATTTCAGGCTTGAAAGGATCTGGAATTCTCACATTCAAATGACTCTCGCTCACTTTCAGATTCTATTAGGGGTGGGTGGGCATTCGGTACTTCGATTCGATATTTAAAAATTTCGGTTCGGTATTCCGTTTATCAATTGTGTATACTAAATACCGTACCAAAATAGTTCGGTACGATTCATTATTTCTTATTTTGATTCGGTACGGTTTCTGTTTGATACATTAACGGAATCGTGTCTTTTAAAAGGAAATCATTTACAAACGTGAATAGATGATATAAATATGAATCATTTACAATCACTATGAATTGCTTATATCATCATCCATAACTTAAATATTTTTGTCCATAATGATAATATATGGACCAGATGAATGATGTCTACATTCCTTCAATGGTGACACCACTGAGAATACCTAAAACGGACGTACAAAGAAATCATACACATATCAGATCAAGAGTAATATACATCTTCAATTGCACATCATGTGTATAGTTGCTCTCTTGATTTTTCTAGAATGAAGGCAGCATTCATATATCAAAAAAAGGCAGATAATGAAACCTTTCCTCATTGATGGACTACTCCAAAATAATTAAGGAAGTTATTGAAATAGCACTATATTTGCAGGAAAAACTCATAACCAAATACCCAGTAAATGTTGAAATGCTACACATGCCGAAACAAAATTACAGTGGTAGTTCTAATACCTAATTTCTATTGTTAGAAAATAGAAACAAGCGAAAGAGAGTAAGGGACTTATAGCCTGTTTGGCCAAGCTTCTCAACATGCCAAAAAAGCTTCTTTTTTTTTTTCTTTCAAAAAAGTGCTTGTTTTTCTCAATTTAAGGTGTTTGGCCAAGCTGTTTTTTGAAAAGAAAGTCTTTTTGGCTAGAACCAGAAGCAATTTTAAAGAAGTAGAAAAAAATAGTTTCTCCCCAGAAGCAGAAACAGAAGCAGTTTTGACTTTTTTTTCCTAACAACAATACCCTTTGCAAAATATTATATATACCAAAATAACCTTACTTAGTTTAAACTATTAAGTAATATAAAATGACTTTTGGGATAAACTTTCATATTTATTGGATGATTTTTGATATATTTAAATTATCTTGAAAAAGTACTTTTCAATTTTATTTTTATATTTTACTTAAATAAAATAAAAAACTTAATTATTATCTTTAATAATAAAAATTTATAATTATTTATCTACTTATATAATATTAACTATTAAGCAAATCTTTTCATTTTCTTATTTGTAATTTGACACATAAAAGCATTTGAAAAGCTTGGCCAAACACAAATTATTGTTCAAAAGTACTTTTCAAATTGATTAGCCAAACACAAACTGCTTTTCTCTAAAAGCACTTTTTTAAAAAGCACTTCTCAAAATAAGCTGATTTTTCCAGCTTGGTCAAACATGTTATTAGGCTTATAGCCTGTTGGCCAAGCTTCTCAAGAGGCCAAAAATATTTTTTTTCTCAAAAACACTTTTTTTTTCCTAACTTGAGGTGTTTAGCCAAGCTTTTTTGGGGAAAAAAGTGCTTTTGGGAAGAAGCAGAAACAGTTTCTGAGAAGCAGAAAAAAGTAGCTTCTTCTCAAAAGCAGAAGCAGGTTTGACTTTTCTTCTTACCAAAAATATCCTTTACAAAATATAGTATATACCAAAATAACATTAAACCTAATACTTAGGATATTAATGTAAAATATTTCTTATTATTTTTAGGATAGCTTTCTAATATATAGTAACTTTAGGGGTGAATACTTTTATATTTGTTGGATGATTTTTAATATATTTGACTTATATTAAAAGAATTAAGTACTTTTAAATTTTATTTTCATATTTTACTTAAATAAAATGAAAAGATTTAATCAGTAATAAAAAAATTTTAAGATTATTTATTTACTTATAATATTAACTATTAAATAAATCTATTCATGTCCTTATTCGTAATTTGATACTTAAAAACACTTTCTGAAAAGCTTGGCCAAACACAAATTATTGCTCAAAAGTGCTTTTCAGAGTGATTAGCCAAACACAAAGTACTTCTTTTCAAAAGTGCTTTTGAAAAAAGCTAATTTCTCCAGTTTGGTCAAACAAGCTATTAGTCTTATTGGGTTAAGGGTAACAAAGTTAAAATTTTGGGCTAGAAATACAAACTTAAAATTTTGGGATGGGCCGCTAGCACCGGCAATGTAGGACTAAGAAGCACATGAAATACTTAAATAATTTGGTATTTCGGTATACCGAAATATCGAAACCTCAATACCGAGGACCGTACGAAAATATCGAATAACCGAAAAATTGATATCGAATCAATTCGGTCCGGTTCGGAATTTGATTTTTCGAATTTTATGCCTACCCCTAGATTCCATTGCAACGAGTTGCTTGAAATTTGTCAGGTTTCATGAACTGGTAGCCATATTTGTAAATATGTTGTAGTAAGCAGACTCGTAACTGAGCAGAGAAAACAAGAATTACAAAAGTAATTTTAAATAAGAAAACGCATAAATCTGTTTTGAGATTCATCCTCTGTTTGAGTTAGTTTAGGATTTTTGTAGGACGCCCACATTTGGGAAGACTCAATCGTGGGCTTCAACCTCCTATTGTTTTGTTTTTTTTTCTTCCTTTTTTGTAAAAACTATTTTGCATAAATAAGTATGTAAAAATTGCCGATTCCAACATTGTTTAGTTTAAAATGATTTTGGACTCCAACATTGTGATTAAGCCACTTGACATCATTATATTTATTTGCTTCTCCTTTTCTATAAAGATAGATTTATAGGGTAATAGAGAATGTTAAAGATAATTTGATTGCAATCGAAGAAGTTGGACTATAATTAGAGAATATAGTTGCAGACTATTTTATGTTGAGATTTGTGCAGTGTAGCTAGATCATATCATTTTAAAGATTTATTGACATTTATGTTTAATTTATCACATTATATTATTTTATATAAAACTTAGATATGTTTTAATGTGGTACATTTTATGAATACGCTATAGTTAGATCACATTTCTTTTTAAGAATTTTTGACATTTTTGTTTAATTTATCAAGTTATATTAATACTTTTTATAATCATATACATATATTTTAAGATGCTACATTTTACAATTTAAAAAGTATTGTAGCTTACTTGAATGTATGGGCCTTATGCTAGCTCAAATTCCTTAAAACTGTGTTGGATGGCCTACAAAGAAGTTGACTGTTACACCCCACATATGAAAATGGAGGATCTATGAGGTTTAAAGTGCAAACCAATCAGATGGCGATGCATTACCGGCAGAGAAGGCAAGTACATGCGACCAGATTTCGCCAGCTGTCTCACTGGGTACGACAGTCAAAGCGGGGCGACCTATTTTGCATGTGGAACCGACGGAGTTTTCAATACTTGGTATACAAATATGAAGGCAGTGAGGCTCATTCTCTTTCATTTTTTATGAGTACCACTTAATATAATTCACCAAAAACGCTCTCACATATCCTTAGAAGTTTCAGAATATACTAAACAGAATCAGAAAAAGGTTTTGTCTGGATTTAGCTTGAAGAAAACTTGGAATCGTTGTTGTAACATATATCATCTGGTAGTATTGGTACTGAAGATTCGTTATAGGCAAAGTTAATTGCCATAGAAGAGTAATTAATTCTTCAACAAGGTATGTAAGGCATTTTATTTTCTTGGCATGATTTGGTGTAAGTATTTCTCTCTCTTCCTCTAAAGGATTCTTGTATGGCCAAATACATCGACAAGCTCTTAAAGTTATCCTCCCTTTTCACTTAAACACTTAATCTTAAGTCTGTTCCGTTTGAACACTTTAACCACGCCTTTACTGTGTCATTTAGACACAAAAAGCTTACATGGCAAGACAAGATTTCTCACATTTTTCAAGCGCGTGAAATGGTCCGAAAAACAAACTCCTCACCCTTTTTTCTCATTATTTTTCTTTTATCTTTTCTTTTTATTTTCTTTTCGTTTCTTCCCCTAAGCCTCACCCTTCTTCATCAGAAAACCTAGAGTAACCAACGAATGTTTTCGGCATCTGGTTTCTTAATTTTTTTAATCACTTTCCGGTCTCTCTCACTCACAAATCACTCTCAAAACAATGCAATGCAAAACAAGCCCAAATCTGTAAAGGAAAGAAATGGAAAAATGCCAAACCTAAATATTCCACCATCACCACCTGTTGGCCGAATCTATTGCTGAAAACCCAAAATGTTATCCTGTTCCAAGTTGGCCGAATCTATGGCTAAAAAAAAGGTGGCTCAAAAATTAATAGAAAAATGACGTGAAATGGCCGAAATAATTTGTTAGGTACTGACCAGAAAATGTTTAAAGAAAATGAGTTTGGATCTAAAAGGAGAAAGAATGAGATGGTGTGAGGAAGAGGAAGATGAAGAATGGTATTGAATCTATGGCTTAAAAAATGGCAGAAGAAATGAGTGTAGAAGATGATGAGAAAGATGAATAAATATGGATGAAAAATTAATTTTTCCGTCGAAGAAGGATTGTTGGGGAAGATGACGACAGGTGGGGTAGGGTCCTCATTTTTATATTCATTTTTTCTATTTTTTAATATTAATCGCTGATTTGCGTCACCAGAAAAGTATTCTCCAGTCAATTTGGTTCTGCAATCTTATATTAACAGTCGAAACTCTATGTAGTTTTAGCCCAGAATGGAAGAATGAAGAAGAAGAAGAAGAAAAAAAAGACCAAATTTCTGGAGAAGAAGACATAGCTGGAAAAGAAATAGCCGAAAATTAATTTTCTGGCAAGGATGGGTCGTTGGGGAAGATGACGATGGGGTGGGGTGGGGTTCTGGTTTGTTTGTTTATTTATTTTTTAATTTTTTAAAGTTAAATCCACTTGTCCTCGTTTTATTCGTCACTTTGGTGTGTAAATTATACGCACCTTTTGTATTATGCTGCCTACGAATTTTGTATCTAAATGATACAGTAAAGGTATGGTTAAAGTGTTCAAATAGAACAGACTTAAGATTGAGTGTTTAAGTGAAAAGAGAGGACAACTTTAAGGGGCTGGCTATGTATTTGGCCTTCCTCTATTGTAAGGAGTTAGTTGATTCTGAGCCCCTCCCGCTCGCGTTATCCTTGTTCTCGTATATTCTTGTTGATAGTATTCCTTTAAAAGTCTAAAATGTTCCTTGTTGGTATCCTGTGGTCGGGAAGTATGATTCGTTCTGAGTTTAAAATTAATATCTCTTGAAGTTGATTATGCATTTCATTTATATGTATATGTATCTAAGTTACATTACCGAGCCGCACTATAGACTGTCGGGTACGGTACCTATTGTGCAACCAGTAATTAGTTGGGTATGACATGAAATGCTACCGAGTCCTTGTGTAGCCGGGTACGACCGAGCCCTTGTGTGGCCGGGTACGATCGAGCTCTCTATGTAGCTGGGTACGGAATATTGTGATATAAGATGCTACCGAGCCCTTGTGTGGCTGAGTATGATGAGCTCTCTATGTTGTCACGGCCCCAATTTCCCTCCATAAGATGTCGTGATGGCACCTAGTCCCTAAGACTAGGTAAGCCTAACATTCATACAGAAATAACTGAAATAATAATTAAAGTCTCAAAACTCAGAAACTATATTAAATAAACTCTGTAACTCAGCATATATAACTCCCAAGACTCGGCGAATATAAGTCATAAGCTCTAAATAATAGTACTGCATAATCCTATACATCAATGTCTATCAAAGGATAAGGAAGATAGAATAGTCTAGATAGAGGGGGACTCCAAGGCCTGCAGACGCTGGCAAGTATACCTTGAAGTCTCTACAGCTGAGCCCTCGCTAATACCTGGGCTGGTAGGAGGTACCTGGATCTGCACAAAAAGATGTGCAGAAGCGTAGTATGAGTACACTATAATGGTACCTAGTAAGTGCCAAGCCTAACCTTGGTAGAGTGTGATGAGGTCAGTTCAAGGCCCTACTGGAATAAATAAAAAAAACTGTACAAGTGTATGGCAGTGTAGTAATGATAACAATGAAATTGAAACAACAATAACATATCAAGGTTAGCAACACGGAGCTAAAACAAATAATGCAACAAGTAGAAAATGAGGAATGATATGCTAAGGAAATAAAACAACCAAAGACAAGTGCAACATTAGAGAAATACCAACAAGAGTCACTACTGAGATACCGCCTTGTAGTCTCAAATCACAAGAATAATTCACAATCTTTCCTTATATCATTTTTCCTAAATAGCATCCCGCGTTTTAGCCCACCTTATCACACCGCATGACTTCTAGTAGTTCCCTTACTAGCCACGCGTATCAAGCCCACCTTATCTCACCGCATGTGTTTCAACCCCAAAACCGTATACCACCGCATGCGTATCAATATTACAAATCGTACCTCGAGTGTCCAATATCACAATATGCCAAAGAAACCAACAATAACAGTATTTTTACAGTAAAGAGCCTATGGCTCAACCATAATATACACAAGAGTTTCAATAATAACAACCAGAAGTGAATAACTCAGCAGAATATTATTTCACAACTTAACACCTTGGCTCAATGTGAATCACGAGCTTTATAACTCAATACCAATTTCATCAACAAGATATTCCAAGAATAAGAACTTCAAGTAAAGAGTTCAACAATTAAATAATGAATATGGGATAAAGGAAACAAGAACTTCAACTAAACATGTAGAGCAATTAGCAAGTAAGAGATAAGACAAGTAGAACATGTGAAAATAGATTAATGATGATGAATATAACATGTTCAGATAAATCAATTAAGGTATGAAAGGAATCTACATAGCTAAAACCGGTAAATTTTCACATTTATCTCGTGTACACACTCGTCACCTTGCGTACACGGCTTCCACACATTACAATTATCACAAACAACACCAATCCTAAGGGGTAATTCCCTCACACAAAGTTAGACAAGACTCTTACCTCAAAACACGCTACTCAATCCACTAGTAGGCATTTTCCTCGATTTTCCAACTCCGAACGGCTCGAATTTAGCCAAAACAACTTCATACCATAAATATAAACTATAGGAAACTATTTCGAACAATAAAAATTATGATTTTTTCAAAGAAATAAAAAGTCAACTCAAAAGGTCAACCCGGGCCCACATCTTGGAACCCGACCAAAATTATAAAATCTGAATACTCACTCGATAACGATTCCAACCATACAATAATTACTCAAATTCGACCTCAAATCGCCTCCCAAATCCCCAATTTTTAGCCTAAGAAGTTTTCACAATTTTTCCTCAAATTTCCAACTCAAATCACTAATTATATAATGAAATTAACAATAGATTCGCGTAATTTAACCAAACCGAGTTAGGATTTCTTAACCCAATGTTCTCCTTGAAAATCTACCGAACTATTGCTTCGAAATAGGCCCAAAAATATATTATGAAATCAAACCCTCGAAATAGGCCCTTTTTCTGCCAAGCGATTTCGCTTTTGCGGGCCTTTAGTCGCATATGCGACGCCGCACCAGCAAAAAACTCATCACATGTGAGGTTCCAACTTAAGCCAGAAGACTCACACCTGCGGACCCCTTATCGCTTTTGCGCAACCACTTCTGCGGACACTGTCCGCTTCTGCGTTCCAAGGCCTCCCTGGCCATCTCCGCTTCTGCGATGGACTTCTCGCATCGGCAAGTCCACTTTTGCAGATCATGGACCGCACCTGCGATCCCATCTAACCATAACAAAACACGCTTATATGGCTCGAGGTCCGCTCCTGTGGCCCAAAATGCACAGTTGCGATTGCACCAGAAGCAACAATGCTTCAGTTATCTCACAAGTCAAAACTTATTTTGGATTCGATCCGAATCACACCCGGGGCCCCCGGGACCCCGTCCAAATATACCAACAAGTTTCAAAATACCTAACGGACCTACTAGAGGCCATATATAGTATAAATCAACATCGATTCTATGAATCGCAACCCCAATTCAAGCTTATGAAACTATACACTTCCGAATTCTGAAACCAATGTTGATTTATACCAAAACAACATTGATTGACTGCAAATTTTGCACACACACATAAAATGACATGAAGGGCCTATTCCAACTTCCGGAATCAGAATCCGACCTCGATATCAATAAAGTCAACTCCCGGTCAACTTCCCAAACTTCCTAACCTTCAATGTTTTAACTTTCACTAATTCACGCGGAAACGACCTACAGACCTACAAATCAACATCTGAACACTCTCCTAAGACCAAAATCACCATGCGGAGATATTGGAACCATCAAAACTCTATTCTAAAGTTATCTACACAAAAGTCAAATTACGGTCAACTCTATCAACTTAAGCCTCCAACTTAGGGACTATATGTCCAATTTCACTCCGAAACTCACCAGAAACCAAAATCAAACACCCCCGACAAGTCACGTAACAACAATACAACATAGAGGAGATAATAAATAGGGGATCGAGACTAAAATACTCAAAATGACCGGCTGAGTCGTTACATATATGGTGGTGTACGATGTGATAAAAGAAAGAAACTTATCGAGTCCTCTGTGAGGCCGGGTACGATATGAAGTAATATGCTCCAAATTAGGGTTAAATAATGTTATATTTGATTCAGGGTACCCCATGAGTGGCCTAGCCCTTCTTAAGACTTGCATGATTTTTAAGTTTATAGACTCTACTGTTTATTCCCATAGAGTGCTCGTCTCCTTCTCTTTTAGGTACTGTGTTCGTGCCCACATGTGCATATAGACCTGGTGACGTCGCTCCCCAGTCGGGTGTTATTCCATCTAATTGGTTTTTGCTTTCTACTCCTTCGGGATAGCAGTTCAAAAGTCAATAGGTACTGAAGCAGATGTTCTAAACGTTTTGGGTATGGTGGGGCCCTGTCCCGGCTAAGTCATATAAACATGTACTCTTTTTTGGTACTCTTAGAGGGTTGTAGACTAAGGTATGGTTGTATGTAAATGAGTTGGATTGTAACCTTGTTGCGTACTGTTATGGAGATATATGGAATGATGATGCTTCTTTTGCAAACCATTTATTCACATGTTTATTTTGGTGTTATTACTTGAAGGCCTCAATGGCCTAGCTTTATGAATAAAAAGAATGTAAGAACAGACGTCGGTTCACACGAGCCTTTGGGAGTCGTGTGCCAGTCGCACCTCCCAAGGTTGGGGTGTGACATTGACTCCAACATTGTTCCAATATTTATATCTTTAACAAAGTCCTAATATTGATCTCTTTCTCTAACATTACCAAATTGTTCATTTCTTTCTTCTCTCGCTGACTTTATCTCTCCCTTGCTCTCAAGATATTTTCATTCCTTTCTATCTCTAATTATGTAGGACAAAACTCTTATTCCTATTTGTAATTGTTAGAATTGAGTTTTGATGATTAACAAACATGTAACCTGGTTGAGTAGGTCTGGTAAGTTTGAGACCCTGGTTCTACTAGTTGGTTCTTGTACTGTGTCTAACATGAAATCCTAAAGATGGTAGGATTCATTTTTGCACTAGTTGAGATTATTTTTTAATTGTAATAAGATTACGTCCGCATATATTTTTGGAGAATCTTGATAGATCTCAAATATTCAACCAAAGGCCAAGTTTATAATGAAGTAAAGTCCTTATGGGAAAGAATAATATAAAGAAGATCTTTATTTTCTTTATTCTCTAGGGTTAGAAGACTTCTTCATGATGATCTCTTAAGTAACTATATTAGTGCAAAATAGACTCGCTACGTGGGTCTATTAAATGGCAACACGTGTCAGCAAAGTTTAAATATCGTAATCTTAATATGTTCTTAATAGATTGATTTCATAGGAGTATAGGCGTTAATCTATTTTGAATAGGCAAGTAGTACTTCGGGAGAAGGCTATAAGAGCAATTGTTCGATTAATTAGCAACCATGAGTGAATTATATGAAAGGGAGAGTTAACTAGAATACAATAGAATTGGTGAATCGATTATAACCGTGGAATATTTGTCTCTACTGAATACACAACAACCATTTTGCTGCTTGATAATTTAGTTACTAGTTATAATTATTGTTTAATATAATCACACTTTTGAACTCGGGTTGTCTCGACTGAATAACAATCTTGGTGAATTTAGTAGGTAGTTAATTCAAGTCTCTGTGGGTTCGACACTCGACTTATAATTTTAATACTTGTACGACCACGTATACTTGCGTGTGCATTTGGGAGCAACAAGTTTTTGGCGCCGTTGCCGGGGACTTGAATATTGACTACTTTCTAGTTTTTGCTTTAATTGTTTATTTCATCAAGTCTAACGTTACTTGATTGTTGCTTTGATCTCAGGAACTTTGATCGAATGCGCAGGGTTAGAAGCCAGGACAGACTTCAAGGTTTGACCTCGAACCTGAAAGAACATTTCATAGGAGGTTGAGGGACGCAAGGGACATAAATAATCTTCAGGCACTTGTTCAATTTTCTGTGAACATGGCAGAGGAGAAACATATAATTGTTCAGGGGGTGGCGATGCCCAGCATTGCTAATGTCACCTCCAACATTGTGAAGCCCAGAATCACTGGGCACTTTGAGCTAAAATAGAGCATGATCCAGCTACTACATACGAATGGGCAGTTTATGGGTCTTCCATACGAGGATCCACAACAATATATCCTGAATTTCTTGGAGATTAGTGATACTTATATCACTAACGGAGTCACTCCAGACTATGTGAGGCTCACATTTTTCTCGTTCTCTCTGTTGGGAGAAGCAAAGCAATGGTTGAAGGCAGAACCAGCTAATTCTATTACATCATGGAATGATCTGGCAAGGTTCTTCCCTTCAGGAAAAACTGCAAAGATCAAAAGTGAAATAGTCGCCTTCAAACAGAAAGCGGGAGAGTCTTTATACTCAGCTTGGGAAAGGTTCAAGGGGCTGCTCAGATACTGTCCTCATCACAATCAGACAAACGAAGTCTTATCTCACACTTTCATAGAAGGGCTACATCATGAGACAAAGATTGTGGTAGATGTTGCAGCTGGAGGTCAAGTGTTAGAGAAAAGCTTTGATGGGATATATGCGTTATTGAACAAATTCTCCAAAAGCAATCCTGATTGGCAAGGAAAGATGGGCAGACACATAGTGCAAAACTCTATAGGGGTTCTCGAGTTAGATGTCGTCTCGGCATTATTAGTGCAGATTTCCACATTGACTAACCAAGTCAATCAGATGACCTTGGTTATTAACAAGCAACAAGCCCATCCAGTGTAACATGTTCAGTTGTTTTGAGAAGTATGTGGAGAGGGTCATACGAGCGACTTATGCCCAGTTAATCCAGAGTCTGTCTGTTTTATGGGTAATGCAAATCGGTGCAAGACAAACCAGTATGGGAGCACTTACAATCCCAACTGGAGGAACCATCCAAACTTCTCTTGGGTTGGAAACCAAGGTGCTCAGAATCAATACATGCCACAAGCACCTCAACAACAATATAGACCACCTCAGGCTGAACAACATGCAAACTTGACAAGTCATCTTGAGGAAATGATGAAGAAATTTATGGTTGACCAGCAGGCCCAAACAATAGAGATAATGAAGAAAGTAATGGCTGATCAGCAGGCCTAAGCCACAACAATGAGAAATGTAGAGTGACAAATGGGACAACTTGCTAGTGCCCTAAATACTCGACCAGTTGGAGCTCTTCCAAGTGACACTAAGGCTAATCCTAACGCATCTGTGTCATTGATGAATATAAGATAGTTAGAAGAAGTTCAGTCGAAAAAGAGAAAATAAGTGACCTTTAATGAGAAGCCGGCCACTATAGAGTCAGAATCAAAAAAATCAAAGGAGTCAGAGAAGCCAGCTGAAGAGGTGGTGGCTAAGCAACCCCCATCATTAGTTGCAAGGCCACCACCTCCGTTCCCTCAAAGATTGCTGAAAGTGAAGGATAATGCCGCGTATAAAAAGTTTCTTGATATTTTGAAGCAGGTGCAAATCAATATTCCACTTGTAGACATCCTTCAAGAAGTGCCCAAATATGCAAAATACATCAAGGACATAGTGGCAAATAAAAGGAAGTTGACCTAATTTGACACTGTGGCACTCACTGAGGAATGTAGCCCAAGAATCCAAATCAAGCTACCTCAGAAATTGAAAGATTCAGGTAGTTTCACTATCCAAATCTCGATTGGTAAGCATGTAGTCGGGCGAGCTTTGTGTGATCTTGGAGCGAGCATCAATTTGATGTTGCTATCTGTGTTCAGACAGTTGGGGTTGTGTGAGCCACGCCCAACGACAGTAATCTTATAGTTGGTTGATCGCTCCCTTGCTCATCTTGAAGGAGTGATTGAAGATATATTAGTTCAAGTGGGTTCTTTCATATTCCCTGCTGATTTCATTATCTTGGACTACGAGCCTGATTAGGAAGTCCTATTTATTTTGGGCCATCCATTCTTAGCCACGGGCTAAGCTATTATTGATGTATGCGAAGGAAAGATGACGACGAGAGTCGGTGATCGAGTGGAGGTATTCAATGTGTATAAAGCACTCAGAGTGCCAGTCCACTATGAAGAGCTATCCATGATTTCTGTGGTGGAAAGTGATGCTACGTCATTGGTGCCTTATATGAGCCTCATAGATCCTCTTGAACGAGCTTTGATTGGGGATGAAGAAGACAGTGAAGATGAGACGATGGGAGAAATTAAGCAAGTACTTGACATGTCTTGCAGTTATGTCCATGGGTTTGGGAGATTTGAGGAGTTGGGCAGGCCTGTCACTCTGACCCCTCCTAAGCCATCTATTGAAGAAGCTCCAAATCTAGAACTAAAGCCCTTCCAGTGCATCTGCGCTATGCTTATTTGGGGAACTCTGAGACATTGCAGTGACTATCCCATCCAGCTTAACTAATGTACAAGAAGAAAAATTGCTCAGAGTACTTCGCGAGCATAAAAATGCTATAGGGTGGACAATTGCGGACATCAAGGGAATCGGTCCATCATTTTGCATGCATAAAATCTTTCTAGAAGATGGACACTGCCCCAGTGTTGAGCAGCAAAGGAGATTATCCCATTATGAAAGAAGTCGTGAAGAAGGAAGTAATTAAGTGGCTCGATACATGTATTATTCTTTACTATCTCTGACAGTAATTGGGTAAGCCCAGTACAATGTGTGCCTAAAAAGGGAGGGATGACTGTGGTTGAGAATGAGAAAAATGAGCTAATTCCTACTTGCACTGTGACGAGGTGGAGAGTTTGCATTGATTACAGAAGGCCCAACAAAGCGATCTGCAAGGACCACTTCCCACTTCCATTCATTAATCAAATGTTGGACAGATTGGCGGGGCATGAATATTATTGCTTTCTTGATGGTTATTCGGGGTACAACCAGATTGTCATATGCCTAGAGGATCAGGAGAAGACCACTTTTTCTTGTCCTTATGGCACTTTCTCCTTCAAGCGTATGTTGTTTGGTCTTTGTAATGCTCCAGCCACTTTCCAAAGATGCATGATGGCTATTTTCACCGATATGGTGGAAACATTTGTGGAAGTTGATCTCGTCTAATTTCACTTCTCTATTTGAGGATATGAAAATGGTCGATGCAATAGTAATACCCAACAAGGAGTCGGGGTCGATTTTCCACAGGGAGCTATGAATATGTGTTAGGGATATATATTATAGTGTATGAGCTTGAATTATCTCAAATTGCACTTCCACAAACTTTGATTGTTTCTAGGTCTAATTTTAAACTAAGATTACAAACTAAGAATTTAAACCAGGAAATTATTTTTGGGTGTTTTTCAAATGATATAAAAGGCCTAGGGCTATGACCTTCACCTATGCGTTCACTTAATGGGTTGTAAGCCTTAAAGTTTGTTTTATTGGTCGGGGTGCATTATAGCCATCAACACTTAAATACCGACTCAATACCTCTTGGTCAGAGAGAGCTTTTACCCAATTTGGCTTTCTCAAGTCCAAATGGGTATTGAACAAAGCAGTTGATAATAAGCTCAAGTTGGGTTTTACTTTCTCTAGATTCAACCCTTTAATTGGGTTTATCAATCTCTCGATTGACCCAATTCCTTGCTAGCCAAGATTTCCTACACTAAGTCTCTCTTTCTCAAGTAGAGACCCAGTCAATTAGGCATGAAATAATATTTGTAACCATTAAATCTTCAATTAAAAGCAAGAACAAGGCAAGATAATCAACACCCAACCATAAACAAGCAATATATCAACACCCATCAAGTTCACATATTAGGGTTGGGTCACAACCCTAGTGAAAATCTAGCTATTCCTGCTTAAATTAGAAGATAAATAAGAGAAAATGATAATTAAAACCATATTAATGACTAAAATGATAAAACTAATATTCAGAAATCTCAAAATAGCTAAAACTACTAAATGAAGCAAAGTAAACAAATGATGTCAAAAGTTACAAAAGTTGTCCTAAAAAAGTGAAACTATTCTATTTATACAGTGCTAGAATTTTCGGACAAAATTGGCCTTTCGGAGTTTCTGCGGCCGCACAATTGCATGTGCGGTCCGCACTTTTCTTCAGCTTGGAAGGATTGGAATTTTGCGGCTGCACAATTCTGAACCGCGACCGCATCTCTCTCTTTCTGCAGTCCGCACATTTTTGAGTGCATCCGCACATGGCTCTTCTGCGGACCGCAAAATACAGTTGCGGCCGCACATCTGATCTTCTGTGGCCGCGCAATAATTGTGCGCTTCGCACAATAATTGTGCGCTCCGTACTTCCTTTTAGCTTGAAATGAGAACTCTTTGAACTTCTGATCTTGCTTAGCTTCAGTGGCCGCATATTTCATATGCGGACTGCACTTTGCACTTGTCTCTGATAAGCTTGCCTTCACAATCTGCGGCCGCAGATGATATTTTGCGGTCCGCACTTTGAGCTTTTGTGACTGTTTTTGTTCTTGAGTTCAGATCACTCCTTTATGAGTTGGATTTTATCTTAGTGGCTTATTTTCCAATACTCTTGCAATTAAGCATATTGTATCAGTTTTCGGGAACACAATTTAACGCTTTTGGGCAAAAACGAAAGCTAAAAGACACTAATAAGTAGTCAAAATCCCCACTTATCAACTCCCCCAAACTCAAGCTTTTGCTTGTCCTCAAGCAAATAAGGTAATTCCCACCTCCACAAGTTAAGAGTTATTCCAGTTAATCTAAGATGCATAAATCACACATCAATTGGGACCAACAATTACCCACAACACTTATGAATTGTCAACTAGACAATGATTTGAATTTTTAAGCACAAATAGTTCTAATATGATACTTGAGTATCAAGATTTGACTTTGTTCATCAAGGAAGCTCGCTCTTTCATGTAGGTCATTGCGGATACCAAACTCCTACTCCTCTACTTTCCGTTAGCGTATCTCACTTAAGAATGTAGCACTCAATACAAAGACTTGTGAAAAGTTCGCTCATCTCTCTTAAATGAATGTCACAAGTACAGCTCTAAGTACCATATGCTTGCCCCTCATGTAGATCACCACTAATATAAGTTCACTCGGCTAGAAATCATGTAGGGCTTTTTTAGAATGTAATGAAGGCTTTTGGACTAAGGTTGGATATGTTGGAATAGAACGGGTTCATCTTTCCTTAAACACTCTATTTTCTCTTTTCGGCTCATGCTTTGCCTACTGTTTGAGGTATTTTCCTTTTCCTTAGGGGAACTAGAGATACTTAGCATCACTCTTTCTTGGTCATGATATTCATTTTCTCCTTCTTTACTTTCTCCATGCTTTGCATCATTACTATTTCTTTGAATCCCTTTGACTCTTCAACTTATTCACTTTCTTTTTGCAGTTTTGTTCTTTCTTTCTTTTTTCTTGCCTTTCCTTTTCGTTATTTCTTTTTTCTTTTTGTGCTTTGATACCTTTTTCAAACTCCTCGTCTCTCCCCCAAACTTATATTTTAGCCAATTATTTCTGAAGAGTGTTAAGGGAAGCTCGGGTGCCAAGAGAGGGTCACTACAAAAATGGGTAAAGGCTTGTAACATGGTTATCAAATGAGAAAGGTTTTAGCCTCAAATGGATTGACTAGGAATAACAACATTGGTGGGTCATGAAAAATTTCAAACGGGTCAACGAGAGCCTACAATCACTTCTCAAGCCAAGCAAAACTTAAAATTTTGCCTAGAAACACATTCGGGGCAAGTTCTAGATCATTTGCATGGGTACTTGGACTTGCAACAAAAATATTTCACCTCTCACACAACTAGATTGTTAAAGAAAAATAGAGTCGAGGGCCCACAACGACCATATTCAAGACTAAAAATCACTATGGCTCGACTAAACCACTCGATGATTAGAGTCAACACAAGAGTCACAAGGTCACTAACTAGAGCTATTTTTTTGTCACGACCCAAAATCTCACCCGTCGTGATGACGCCTATCTCAATACTAGGCAAGCCGACAATCTCAATAAACAAACATATCTTTTAAGTTTGAAAACATAATATCTAAATTTTAGCGGAAGAAAAACTCACAAATACATATATAAACACTCCCAAAATCCGGTGTCACTGAGTACATGAGCATCTAGTATAAATACAAGTCTGGAGAAAATGGTCTATAATAGTCTAATACCAAATACAGTAAACAAGGAGATATGAAAAGAGAGACAAGGTCTGCGAAACACGACAGATACCTCTGGATCTCTAGGAAATCAACTGTGCGAGAAAATCAACACCCGCTATGTCCAGAAGCACCTGGATCTGCACACGAAGTGCAGGGTATAGTATAAGTACAACCAACTCAGCAAGTAACAATAATAAATAAAGAACTGAAGATAGTGACGAGCTACACAGTTATAGTTCATTTTTAGTAATTCCAGCACAGAATAGATAAGCTTTCAAATATGGCAGTTTAAGTCAAATCATTTTTATACAATTCAAGTTCATGTGATCCGAATATAAAATCTTTCAGAGAATTTCACATCAATGACAGATAGCAACTAGTGCAACAATAAATGGAAAGCAAGTACAGCCTCTCAGGCAACAGATACTCAACTCGTCACAATCGCTCAACCACTCGGCTCTCAGCCCTTAGCACTCACACTCAATGGGTACCCGCGCTCACTGGCGGTGTACAGACTCCGGATGGCTCCTACAGCCCAAGCGCCATAATCTGCATGGACAACTCACATGCTGCACATACAACTCAAGTGCTATAATATCCTTCACGAATAACTCACATGCCATAATATCCTTACCTCACCGATAGGCCCTCGGCCTTCCTTAGTCCTCAACCTCTCTAGTCTCTCGGGCTCTCGGAAATCACAAAGATCAGCCCAAACAAAGATAACATAGTGTATCAACAAATATCCAGAAAGACTCAGGTATAATACGCAAGAAAATTCATGACTGAGTACAATACATGAATTAGAAAATAATCCAACAAGTACGCGACCTCTGCGGGTCCTAACAATACTATAACAAAGCCTAAGCATGATTTCTAACATGATTTACAGTCAAATGTTTTCAACACATAGAGAGCATATAGCTAACAATACATTATTCAACTATACAGTTTCCACGGGACGGACCAAGTCACAATTTCCTCGGTGCACGCCCACACGCCCGTCACCTAGCATGTGCGTCACCTCCAAAATAATCACGTGATACAAAATTCCGGGGTTTCATAACCTCAGGACCAAATTTAAAATTGTTACTTACCTCAAACCGTGAAATTCTTTATTCTGCAATGGCTTTTCCTCGTGAATTGGCCTCCAAATGCCTCGAATCTAGCCACAAATAATTCGATTCAGTCAATAAAATTTATTGGAATTAATTCCATAAGCAAATGCTAATTTTTCATAAAAATCCGAAATTTAAAAATCGCCAGTGGGGCCCACATCTCGGAACTCGACAAAAGTTACAAAATCCAGAAGTCCATTCAACCACGACTCTAACCATACCAATTTTACCAAAATCCGACCCCAACTCGACCCTCAAATCTTCAATTTAAACCAAGAGGGTTTTCAAACTTTTCCAACTTAATTCACCAATTAAATGATAAAAACAACCATGGATTCAGGCAATTTAACCAATATTGAGTTAAGAATACTTACCCCGTTGTTTTCCTTGAAAAACTCCTGAAAATCGCCTCTTCCCGAGACATTTGCTCTACGTGATCGCGAACATTCCCACGCGATCGCGAAGAACAATTTTCCATCACCCAGATTTAACTCTACGCGATCGCGAACTTTCCCACGCGATCGCGATGCACAACATCAAAGACCTACGCGATCGCAGACCTAACCACGCGATCGCTAAGCACAAATGCGTGATTTTTATTTCTGTCCCATTTCCTCTACGCGAATGCGACCTTCTTCGTGCGTTCGCGAACAACAAACTCACATAGCTACGCGATCGCATCCTGCTTCACGTAATCGCGAAGCACAAAATATCACTGCCTCAAATTAACCCTACGCGGTCACAGATATTCCCACACGACCACATAGAATAAAAACCTCCACTGACCAACTAAGCCTACGCGATCGCAGACACATTCACGCGATCGCGTAGAAGGAAAATAGCATCACATATCAAACAATTCCAGTAGCTGTTCAAGTCCAAATGTTTGATCCGTTAACCCTCCAAAACTCACTCGAGCCCCTCGGGACCTCAACCAAATATACCAACAAGTCCTAAAATAATATACGAACTTAGTCGAACTCTCAAATCACCTCAAACAATGATAAAACCATGAATTACACCCCAATTCAAGCCTAATAAATTTTAAAATTTCTAATTTCTACAAATGACTCCGGAACCTATCAAATTACATCCGATTGACCTCAAATTTTGCACACAAGTCATAAATGACATAACAAAGGTATTCAAATTTTGAAAATCTGATTTTGACCCCGTTATCAAAAAGTCAACCCCCGGTCAAACTTTCCAAAAATTAAACTTTCAGCATTTTAAGCCAAATTCCACTACGGACCTCCAACTAATTTTTCGGACACGCTTCTATGTCCAAAATCACCATACAGAGTTGTTGGAATTATCATAAATTTAAATTTGAGGTCTTTTACACATAGGTCCACACCCGGTCAACTTTTCTAACTTAAATTTTCAATTATGAAATTAAGTGTCTCATTTCACTCTGAATTCCTTCCTGCCCCGAACCAACTAACTCGGTAAGTCATAAAACAACTATAAAGCATAAATGGAGTAGTAAATGGGGGAACTGGATTATAATACTCAAAACGACCGGTCGAGTCGTTACATTCTCCCCCTCTTAAACAAACGTTCGTCCTCGAACGGGTTTAGAACAATACCTGGAGTCTCAAATATGTCTGGATGTTTACTCCGGATCTCTTGCTCAATCTCCCAAGTAGCTTCTCCGGCTGGCTGACCTCTCCACTGTACCTTCACTGATGCTATGTTCTTTGACCTCAACTTTTGAACCTGCCGGTCTAAAATAGCCACCGGCTCCATATCATAAGTCAAATTATCATTCAGTTGTACTGTACTGAAATCCAGAATATGAGACGGATCCCCGACATACTTTCGGAGCATGGAAACATGGATTACTGGATGAACACCTGATATACTATGTGGCAAAGCAAGTTCATAAGCCACCTCTCCAATTTTCTTAAGTATCTCAAAAGGCCCAATATACAGAGGGCTCAACTTGCCCTTCTTCCCGAACCTCAACACACCCTTCATGGGTGAAATATTGGGCAAAACCTTCTCCCCAACCATGTAAACAATATCACGAACCTTCCTGTTGGTATAACTCTTCTTTCTAGACTGTGCCGTGCGAAGCCATTCCTGAATCACTTTCACCTTCTCTAAAGCATCCTGAACCAAGTCAGTACCGAATAGCCTAGCCTCACCCGGCTCAAACCAACCCACCGGAGACTGGCACCGTCTCCCATACAAAGCTTTATATGGAGTCATATGAATACTCGACTGATAGCTATTATTGTAAGCAAACTTCACGAGTGGCAGAAATTGATCCCAAGAACCCCCAAAATCAATGACACAAGCGCGTAACATATCCTTTAATATTTGAATAGTGCGCTCGGACTGTCCGTCCGTCTGAGGGTGAAATGTTGTACTCAACTGAACCTGGGTGCCCAGTTCTCGCTGCACTGCTCTCCAAAACTGTGATGTAAACTGTGTACCCTGATCTGAAATGATGGACAATGGCACACCGTGTAAGCGAACAATCTCGCGAATAAAAATCCCAGCCAACCGCTCCGAAGGATAATTAGTACCAACTGGAATAAAATGCGTAGATTTTGTGAACCGATCTACTATCACCCAAACAATATCAAACTTTCTCAAAGTCCGTGGAATCCCAACTACGAAATCCATGGTAATTCGCTCCCATTTTCACTACGGAATTTCAAGTCTCTGAAGAAATCCTCACGGCCTCTGATGTTCATACTTTACCTGTTGACAATTTAGACACCGAGCTACAAACCCAACTATATCTTTCTTCATCCGCCTCCACCAATAGTGTTGCCTCAAATCCTGATACATCTTCGCGGCACCTGGATGAATGGAGTACCGCGAACTGTGAGCTTCCTGGAGAATCAGCTCACGTAAACCATCTACATTAGGCACACATAGCCTGCCCTGCATCTGTAATACACCGTCATCTCCAATAGTGACCTCCTTGGAATCACCGTGCTGAACTGTGTCCTTAAGGAAAGCAGATGTGGATCATCATATTGGCGCTCTCTGATGCGATCATATAAAGAAGACCGAGAAACCACACGGGCCAAAACTCGATTCGGCTCGAAAACATCCAAACTAACAAACTGATTAGACAAGGCCTGAACATCCAAGGCTAAAGGCCTCTCTGCTATAGGTAAGTATGTTAAGCTGCCCAAACTCTCCGCCTTATGACTCAAGGAATCGGCCACCACATTGGCCTTTCCGGGATGATAAAGAATGGTGATATCATAATCCTTAAGCAACTCCAACCACCTTCGCTACCGCAAATTAAGATCCTTATATTTAAACAAATGTTGTAGACTCCAATGATCGGTATATACCTCACACTGGACATCGTACAAGTAATACCGCCATATTTTTAAGTCATGTACAATAGCTACTAACTCAAGATCGTGGACTGGATAATTCTTCTCGTGTACCTTTAACTGCCTGGACGCATATGCAATCACCCTACCATCTTGCATGAGCACTATGCCAAGACCAATACGCGACGCGTCACAATACACAGTATAAGACTTTGAACCTGTAGGAAACACCAATACTGGAGCTGTAGTCAAAGCTGTCTTGAGCTTCTGAAATCTCTCTTCACATTCATCTGACCACCTGAACAGAGCACCTTTCTGGGTCAATTTAGTCATAGGCGATGCAATAGACGAGAAACCCTCCACGAAGCGATGATAATAACCGGCCAAGCCGAGAAAACTCCAAATCTCTGTAACTGAAGATGGTCTGGGACAACTCTGGACTGCCTCTATTTTCTTTAGATCCACCTTAATTCCTTCACTGGACACTATATGTCCCAAGAATGCCACTGAACTAAGCCTGAACTCACACTTAGAGAATTTGGCATAAAGTCTATCCTCTCTCAGCCTCTGTAATACAATACCCAAGTGTTGTGCATGCTCCTCCTAGCTAAGTGAGTACACCAGAATATCATCAATAAATACAACAATAAATAAATCAAGATATGGCTGGAACACACTATTCATCAAATGCGTAAATGTTGTTGGGGCATTGGTTAGCCCAAAAGACATCACAAGAAATTCGTAGTGGGCATAACGAGTTCTGAATGTCATTTTTGGAATATCCGAATCCCGAATTTTCAACTGGTGATACCCAGATCTCAAATCAATTTTGGAGAACACCCTCGCTCCCTGAAGTTGGTCAAATAAGTCATCAATACGCGGCAAAGGATATTTATTCTTGATTGTAACATTGTTCAACTGCCTATAATCAATGCACATCCGCATAGTATCATTTTCTTTGGACAAACAGAACTGGTGCACCCCAAGGTGACACACTAGCCCTAATAAACCCCTTCTCAAGGAGTTCCTGAAGTTCCTCTTTCAATTCTTTTAACTTAGCTGGTGCCATACGATACAGAGGAATAGAAATGGGCTGAGTGCCCTGCACCAAGTCAATACCGAAATCAATATCCCTGTCAGGTGGCATACCCGGCAGGTCTGCAGGAAATACATCCGTAAAGTCTCGCATGACCGGTATTGAATCAATAATAGGAGTATCTACATTAACATCTCTCACAAAGGCCAAATATGACAGACACCCCTTTTCAATCATACGTTGGGCCTTCAAATAAGAAATCACCCTGCTAGGAACAAAATCTAAAGAACCTCTCCATTCAACCTTTGGCAATCCCGGCATCGTCAATGTCATGATTTTTGCGTGACAGTCCAGAATAGCATGACATGGAGAAAACCAATCCATACCTAAGATTATATCAAAATCAACCATACCAAGTAATAAGAGATCAACTCTAGTTTCCAGTTCCCCAATAGTTACCACACACGACCGATACACATGGTCCACAGTAATAATATCGCCCACCGGAGTAGATACACAAACAGGTGAAACTAAGGACTTACATGGCATATCCAGATAATGAGCAAAATACGATGACACATATGAATAAGTGGAACCAGGGTCAAATAATATAGAAGCCTCCTTGTGGAACACTAAAACAATACCTGTGATCACTGCATCTGAGGCAACAACATTTGGCCTGGCAGGAAAAGCATAGAATTGGGCCTGACCGCCACCTGACCGGCCTCCCCCTCTTGGGCGACCCCTAGCTGCCTGACCCCTACCCCGAGCTGTGTAGGCGGGTGGTGTAAGTGCTGGTGCTGGTGCCGTTGGTCGAGAACTCTACTGTGGAGCCCCACTCAATAACCTAGGACAATATCTCTTGAAATGACCCAGTTCTCCGCACTCGAAATAACCCCTCCCCTGATGGAACTGCTGCTCCTGATAACCCAAAGAATTACCCCTAGAAGTCTGAGCGGACGAGGCATGATGAGAACTCTGCGTTGGTAGTGCACTAAATGAAGACTGGCCTGAGTGAGCACTGTAAGAACCGTGGCTAGCTAATGCACTATGATGAGTTGGGCGACTCGTCTGAGCGTGTCTGTAAGAACGACCCCTACCGCGGTAAACCTAACCCCCTGAAGGAACACCGCTGAAATCACTTGAACCACGAGGCCTCTTAGCCTCCCTCTCAACCTGCTCCTGGATGCGAACCATCTCAATCTGACGAGCAATGTCGGCAACCTCGTTGTAAGTAGCACCAGACACTCTCTCTCTAGTCATGAGTAATCGCAGCTGAAAAGTGAGGTCATCTATGAACCTCCTGATCCTTTCCCTGTATGTGGGAATCAACCAGATAGCATGAAGGGCCAATTCTGAAAATCTCATCTCATTCTGTGTCACGGACATATCACCCTGACGATGCTACTCAAACTGCCTGCGCAGCTCCTCTCTGCGGGACTGAGGCACGAACGTCTCCAGGAATAGACCGAAAAACTGCTGCCAGGTAAAGGATGCTGCACCAACCGGCCTACACCTCTTGTAAGCCTCCCACCATCTGAAGGCAACCCCTGAAAACTAAAAGTAGTGAATGAGGCCCCACTGGTCTCTAGAATACCCGTTGTCCAAAGCATCCGTTGACACTTATCCAGAAAACCCTAAGCATCTTATGACTCAGCATCTCTAAAATGTGGAGGTCGAAGCCTCTAAAATCTCTCAAGTGTCCTCTTCTCATCATCTCACCATAACAGGAACTACCGAGGCCTAAGCAGCTGCAGTCGGCTGGGCTGGTAGTGCCCCCGGTATCTAAAGTCCCTGTACTACGTGGTATGGAGTACGGGTAACAGGGGTATGAGTACCTCCCCCAGCCTGAGAAGTGGTAGGTGCGGCCTGAGCCAAAACCACCTGAGCCAGACCAGTGCAAGCTGCCAATATCTGGGCCAAAGTCTCCTGAAGGCCTGAAATCTCAATGGGCACAACTGGTGCCTGAGCTGATCCTGTCGGCTCAGCTATATCTAGAATATGCTCCTGAGCTGGAGCAACTGGTGGTACTACAAGTGCTGGTCCAACTGTGGTACAAGCTATACCTCGACCTCTACCTCGACTCTGGCCTCTACCACGACCCCAGCCTCTCGCGGCCCTAACTGGTGGCACTAGTGGCTGACAGTTCGATCAGATAGTATATGTCCTCACCATCTGTGAGAGAATAGAATAACAGAAATTTAGTTTCCGGAATCAACAAATTATCATGATAGAATACAAGAAAGTGAAGTTTTCCTAAGGGTTCTGCAGCCTCTCGAAGATAGGTACAGACGTCTCCGTACTGATCCGCAAGACTCTACTAAACCTGCTCATGACTCGTGAGACCTATGCAACCTAGGCTCTGATACCAACTTGTCATGACCCAAAATCCCACCCGTCGTGATGACGCCTATCTCAATACTAGGCAAGTTGACAATTTCAATAAACCACCATAACGTTTAAGTTTGAAAACATAATATCTAAATTTTAGCGGAAGAAAAACTCATAAATACATATATAAACACTACCAAAACCCGGTGTCACTGAGTATATGAGCATATAGTATGAATACAAGTCTGGAAAAAATGGTCTATAATAGTCTAAGACCAAATACAGTAAACAAAGAGATATGGAAAGAGAGACAAGGTCTGCGAAATACGGCAGATACCTCTGAATCTCCAAGAAATCAACTGTGCGAGAGAATCAACACCCGCTATGTACAGAAGTACCTGGATCTGCACACGAAGTGAAGGGTGTATTATGAGTACAACTAACTCAGCAAGTAACAATAATAAATAAAGAACTAAAGATAGTGACGAGCTATACAGTTATAGTTCATTTTCAGTAATTCCAGCACACAATAGACATGCTTTCAAATCCGGTAGTTTAAGTCAAATCATTTTTATACAGTTCAAGTTCATGTGATCTGGATATAAAATCTTTCAGAGAATTTCACATCAATGACAGATAGCAACTAGTGCAACAACAAATGAAAAGCAAGTACAGCCTCTTAGGCAACAGATACACAACTCGTCATAACCGCTCAACCACTCGGCTTTCAGCCCTCAGCACTCACACTCAATGGGTACCCACGCCCACTAGGGGTGTACAGACTTCGGAGGGGCTCCTACTAGGGGTGTACAGACTCACGTGTTATATGTACAACTCACATGCTATAATTTCTTGCACGAACAACTCACGTGCCATAATATCCTTACCTCACCGACATGCCCTCAGCCTTACTCAGTCCTCAACCTTTCTAGTCTCTCGGGAAATCACAAAGATCCACCCAAACAAAGATAATATAGTGTATCAACAAATATCCAGAAAGACTGAGGTCTAATACGCAAGAAAAATCATGACTGAGTACAAGACAGCAATTAGCAAATAATTCAGCAAGTACGCGACCTCTGCGGGTCCCAACAGTATTATAACATATCCTAAGCATGATTTCTAACATGATTTACAGTTAAATTTCTTCAACACATAGAGAGCATATAGCTAACAATAAATTATTCAACTATACAGTTTCCACGGGACGGACCAAGTCATAATCCCCTCGGTGCACGCCCACACACCCGTCACCTAGCATGTGCGTCACCTCCAAAATAATCACGTGACACAAAATTCTGGGGTTTCATACCCTCAGGATCAGATTTAAAACTGTTACTTACCTCAAACAGTGAAATTCTTTATTTTGCAATGGCTTTTCCTTGTGAATTGTCCTCCAAACGCCTCGAATCTAGCCACAAATAATTCGATTCAGTCAATAAAATTTATTGAAATTAGTTGCATAAGAAAATGCTAATTTTCAAAAATAATCCAAAATTTAGCTCAAAAATTGCCTGTGGGGCCCACATCTCGGAACTTGACAAAAGTTACAAAATCCGGAAGCTCATTCAACCACAAGTCTAACCACATCAATTTTACCAAAATCCGACCCCAACTCGACCCTCAAATCTTCACTTTAAACCAAGAGGGTTTTCAAACTTTTCCAACTTAATTCACCAATTAAATGATAAAAACAACCATGGATTCAGGTAATTTAACCAATATTGAGTTAAGAACACTTATCCCGTTGTTTTCCTTGAAAAACGCCCGAAAATCGCCTCTTCCTGAGCTCCAATCCATCATTTCAGAACTTAAACTCTCTGCCTAGACATTTGCTCTATGCGATCGCGAACATTCCCACGCGATCGCGACGAACAATTTTCCATCGCCCAGATTTAACTCTACGCGATCGCCGACTTTCCCACGCGATCGTGATGCACAACATCACAGACCTACGCGATTGCGATGCACAACATCATAGACCTACACGATCGCGGACCTAACCACGGTTAACCCTCCAAAACACACCCGAACCCCTCGGGACCTCAACGAAATATACCAACAAGTCCTAAAACATCATACGAACTTAGTCAAACGCTCAAATCACCTCAAACAACGCTAAAACCATGAATTACACCCCAATTCAAGCCTAATGAACTTTAAAATTTCTAATTTCTACAAATGACTCCGGAACCTATCAAATTACATATGTTTGATCTCAAATTTTGCACACAAGTCATAAATGACATAATATAGGTATTCAAATTTTCAGAATCGGATTCCGACCCCGCTATCAAAAAGTCAACCCCCCGGTCAAACTTTCAAAAATTAAACTTTCGGCATTTCAAGTAATATTCCACTACGGACCTCCAACTAATTTTTCGGACACACTCCTAAGTCCAATATCACCTTACGGAGCTGGTGGAATTATCAGAATTCAAATCCGAGGTCTTTTACACATAGGTCCACATCCAGTCAACTTTTCTAACTTAAATTTTTAATTATGAGACTAAGTGTCTCATTTCACTCTGAATTCCTTCCTGCTCCGAACCAACTAATCCGGTAAGTCATAAAATAACTATAAAGCATAAATTGAGCAGCAAATGGGGGAACGAGGTTATAATACTCAAAACGACCGGCCGGGTTGTTACACGTTTTCAAAAAACCTTGTTTTTAACCATAAGCATATAGTTAAGTGTGTTGGTACCAAGTGGAGCATGTTTGACTCTTCGAGCTTAGCTCAATTAGGTCTTTTTATTCATTATTACTACTATTCTTACCTAAACACCAAAAACAGACTCAATCCCTTAAGAAGGTTATCACGCCATCCATCTTTGGGAAGAATTACCCGGTTCACACAAAAACTACCTTTGGAAAGAACCGTGGCATTAAAAAATCCAAAGGCTTATTGACCATTAAAACATAAAAAGAAGCTACAAAATTAAAAAAAAAAGTTATTAGACTAAACAAGAAGTTACTAAATTAAACATTGACTAATAAGAAAACAAAATAAAGAAGCTACAAAGCGTAAATGAATATATATATATATATAATGAGAGAGTAAAAGAGAAAATATATACATCAATAGAGAGAGAGAAGAATATATACATAATGCAAAGAAAAATAAAAGAAAATGTTATCAGTTATTACAAACGAAATGTCAAATTATCCAAATATCAAATAGACTCCACCCCC
>AWOL01S0018801.1:0-37775 GCA_000715115.1 Nicotiana otophora | reverse complement strand
GAATTAAAATAAGCATTGTCCTCAATGCTTAACAAAATAAGAAAAAGGAAAGGTAAGAGTAAAGAAGACTCCCTATGTGGCCTTGGACATCTATATGTCCATAGCAGTATCACCGCCCTCAGTCTCCTTTGACTGGATCTCATCATCCCCGGTTCTGGGAGTAACTAGGTTGGTGAACATCTGGCGCACCACCTCAGCAGTGTCGGTAGCCATGTCTGGCTCCTCAGACTGGCCAGTTGGTGCCACTGGGGTAGGTGGTGCTGCTGGAGTTGTTGATGCTGGTGGGTCTGACCCTATAAGCAAATCGAATGGAAGCTCCCCAGTTGTTGCTATCTTGGTCACCTCTATTCTCAACTTGTCAACTGATTTCTTGGACGCCTGGGATTTCCTCATTTTCTTTACCTGCTTCCCCAGCTCCTCAATCACTGATCCATGTGCTACCAAGGTGTTAATAATGGTGGTATGGTTCTCCAAGATGTTTTTCAATGTGTCCTCCACTGTCGAAGGAATCTGGGGTGCCGAGATGGATGACTGTTTGGATATGTCAGTCGGCTTTGTTGTGACTGTCTACATCCAATTGTTGAGGCTCGCCAGTGTTTGGGAGACCCGTAACACAGATAGTGGATGAGTGGGCATGGGCACCGACGTCAAAACCGATGTGGAAGGCACTGATGCTGAAGGACTTGAGGAAAGAGGTGGAGGCATAGCTGCTGCACTATCAGAAGGATCTGCTGAAGTATATGGCACGTCAACTGTCCTAGCAGCTACCTCGGTAGGCTCATCATACTAGCCTGCATTATTAGAGGGTTGACCCTTCTTCTTTGGGTTTCCACTATCCATCAAATAATACCATGAGAAAGGCTTCTTCGCAATCACCTTGGTGTTAAAATCTCTTGGTTCCATCCCCGCATCTGTAAGGTACTCAGTGATAGTGTTGGGATACAGGTAGGAGGTGTCACCTTGCCTGGGAACCAAGGACATGTTGACCGACATCACGACACCCACATTGATTGGGTTCCCGGCCATGATCGAGGCGACTAGCACTGCTCGCGGGATTGGTAGATTTGTTTCATTCCAACATGGGTCTATTCTGCTACACACAAACATCTGCCATCCCTTTGCCTCAGAATTCAGGGTGTTCCGCTGGATTGGAATCCCTGTTGTGATCCATGGTGGTGGTGGTCCCGGAGCTGCCAGAAGCTCAGCTAGCCATGGGCGAGCTGCATCGCCCATAGCCAGATTTTCCAAGTATTGCATCGGCTTCACATCCTCCAACCTTAAGTATGTGTTCAGGGTGGTCTAGTCAAACCACACTTTCAGATTTCTCACTTTCGTCACTTTGGTCCCCTTCTTTATGTGCGCCACATTGGTGTAAAATTCACGGACCAAGTACTCTTTGGCATCTACCACATCTTGAGTGAACCATGTCCACCCCTTCCCCTCTCTAAACTGCCTCAGCATTGCTGGGTTGTATTTTTGAAGGTCTTTCAACAAGAATTGATGCTCAAGAGTGAGCGATCTCTATGGCCACTACTCTCAGAATCTATTGAATGCAGTTAGACTGATGAACCTGTCTTCCCAGATTTCTTTCTTCTTCGACCTCTCAAGGCCGGCACCTCTGGTATCGCCCCCTCGGCCATCATCCGGGATATCATCCACATCCACTGTAGTAGCTGGTACGCTGGGGGTATATGTAGATGAAGGCTCCGAAGATTGATTGTTTCCTTCCGACCCCTTAGAAGTACTCTCAGAAGAGATAGGCTCATTTCTCTGTTGGTATCTGTCCTAAGGCTGCTGTGGCTCTGATTGCATAGCAAGCTGCTCTTGCACTGAATTACCCTCTGATGCTTCCCTAGAAGGGGCATATGAACTTGATTCGGAGGGCTCCAGCTGTCTACCTCAACCTGCTATGGTTTTCTTACTGATTATGTTTTGGAGGGCGAGGGGTAAAGTGCTTTTGCCTCTGCCTCTAGAAGGTTCACCCCTCCCCTTTGATGTATCACCACAACCACGTGATCTAACCATATTATGCACAAAACAACAACAAGTGTTAGTTCTAGTTCTAGTTCAAGTACAGGTAAGCAAAATATTTGCAGAACAAAACATGTTGCAGGGTGAGGAAGTGCGGTCCGCACAATTATAAGTGCGGCCGCATGTCTGGTTCTGTGGACAGCATAATTTGAAAGTGCGACCGCAGAAATAAAACCACGGACCGCACATTTTTGAGTGCGGCCGCACATTGAAGTCCTTAAAACTGGCAACTCTCTGAAGACAGAGAATTCCCCGATCTGCGGCCGCGATTGAATTTCAACGGATGCACTTTTTCAAGTGTGGTCCGCACTTTTGCCTAACCAAATGCCCTAAGCATGCAATTCTACGGACCGCACAATTCCTTGTGCGGCCGCACATTTCAAAATCAAATCGGGAGTAGTGCTTTAGGGTTTCAATTTTTATGCATACATTGGACATGGTAGAAGCAATTAAACATGATAAACCAATTACCCATTCCCCAAATAGCAACTAAGAGTTTACCCAACAAAATCTACCGCCCACATGGATATGAATTTAATAGATGGTCTAAACATAACTAACAAATTATGAACTAAATTAAGAAAATTGAAAAGTTCTAGAGATTATTTGAACATACCAGTGGTGAAGTGGTGTTAAGGAAGGATCAAAGGTATTGAATTAAGTGTCAGATGAGTGAATCAGTCGAGTGCACTATTTTTGCCTTTGTTTTAATTTCTCAGAGGTTGTAAAGTTTCAACAGTAGAGTGAAACCTATTATTTATACTTACAGGGTTGGCCAAAAGTTCAAGAGACGAGTGTGGTAGCAGAATTCCTTCTGCGGTCCGCACTCTTTTACTTGATGTGCATTTACCCTTTGTTGATCTGCGGTCCGCAGAATTCCTTGTGCGACCGCAGATTCTGGTACGAACTGCAGATTTTCTTGTGCGGCCGCACAATGAACATTTCTATGACAAATAAAATTCAGAGAGTGTGCAATTTTTTCATCTCAAGTTGTGTGGCCTGCACAAGAATTGTGCGGCCGCAGATCCCTTTCTGTTGTGACGTTCAAAATTGTGCGGTCCGCACAGTACATGTGCAGTCCGCACTTTTGCCATACTTAGCCAGTTTTCCTGAGCACAGTCCCTGTAAAGCACAATCATTCCTGTAACACACTTCAAAACTAGTTAGCGCCAAAATAAGACCTATCCAAAGAAGAAGAAAAAGGAGAAAGAAACATGGGTTGCCTCCCAAGAAGTGCCTGATTTAATATCGCGACACGATGTATATTACCATCACTTCAAATAAATCACTGTCACCACGTGGCCATCATCAGCTTGTTCCAAATAATGCTTCGTCCGGTGACCATTGACTCGGAATACATCATCATTTTTGTTCTTCAAGTCCAATGCACCAAAAGGTGTCACACCCTTAATTTCAAAGGGACCACTCATTTGGATTTCAACTTTCCGGGAAGTATCTTCAATCGTGAGTTGAACAACAAAACAAGATCACCCACCTTGATACTTTCTAAGCAAGGTGTCAAAAGCTTTGTTACAAAAATGCGACCCCCAATCGCTTACGATAGCCCGCAGAGTACTAAACCTTATGAAAATGCTCTTCTTCAAAAATGCCACCACACTTCTTGCTTCATTGTTGGGTAGAGCAAGGACCTCAACCCATTTTGATACATAATCAACCGCTACCAAGATGTAGGTGTTTCCCTAAGAACTTACAAAGGGACCCATGAAGTCAATACCCCACACATCGAAAATATCAATCTACAAAATGGTGGTGAGGGGCATTTTATTTTTCTTTGAGATTCCACCGGCCCTTTGACATTCATCACAATGCTTGACGAGATCACTTGCATCCTTGTAAAGAGTGGGCCAATAGAAATCGAAAATTAACACTTTGGCCGCCGTTCTTGCTACACCATGGTGACCACCATATGGAGAAGAATGACAAGCTTAAGAATTTCACATTGTTCCTCCTTCGGTACACATCTTCTAATTACTCCATCTGTACAAATTCGGAAAAGGTATAGTTTATCCCAATAATAGTCTTGACAATCCCTTTGAGCTTCTTCCTTTGGTTTGAAGAGAACTCATCCGGGATGATACCACTCACAAGAAAATTTGCTAGATCTGCGAACCATGGCACCTCTTTCATTGAAATGGCTAAGAGTTTCTCGTCGGGGAAGGAGTCATTGATTTCAAGGCCATCATGCAGCTTCCCCTCCTTCTCCAAACGAGACAAGTGGTCTGCCACTTGGTTTTCACTTCCTTTTCGGTCTTGGATGTCTATGTCAAACTCTTATAACAAAAGCACCCATCTCATCAACCGGGCTTTGGAATATTTCTTGCTTATAATTTAATGAAGCGTCGCATGATCCGTGTGGACAATCACTTTTGCACCCATCAAGTACGGGCGGAACATCTCAATAGCAAACACAATGGCAATGAGCTCTTTTTTGGTCATAGTGTAATTGACTTGGGCATCATTCATTATCTTACTAGCATAGTAGACCGTATGAAAGATCTTGTTGATACGTTGCCCCTCCAACCGCCACATCACTAGCATCACACATGAGCTAAAAAAGAATGCTCCAATTCGGGGTGGTGATAATGGGAGTAGTTGTCAACCTGAACTTGAGCAATTCAAGTGCTCTCATACAATCATCGTTGAAGTGAAATTTAGCATCTTTCTCCAAATGCTTGCATAAGAGGTTCACCACCTTGGAAAAATCCTTTATGAAACACTAGTAGAACCCCGTGTGACCCAAGAAACTTCCCATGCCCTTCACGGATGCTGGAGGTGGTAGTTTAGAAATCACCTCTATTTTTGCCTTGTCAACCTCTATTCCCTTCTTTGAAATTTTGTGGCCAAGGACAATACCCTCCTCGACCATGAAATGACATTTCTCCCAATTCAACACCAAGTTCATTTCTTCACACCATGCCAAAACCTTATCCAAATTTGCCAAGCAATCATCAAAGGAATCCCCGACTATCGAAAAGTCATCCATGAAGACTTCAAGGTATCCCTCTACCATATCCGTAAAGATTGCCATCATACACCGTTGAAACATTTTCGGTGCATTACATAAGCCAAATGGCATCCGCTTGAAAGCGAAAGTGCCATAGGGACAAGTCAAGTTTGTTTTCTCTTCATCTTTCAGGGCAATAAGGATTTGATTGTAGCCCCAAACGTTTCCTTGTGACTTTATTTAGCTTCCGATAGTCCATACACACTCTCCACTCGGTCACTATTTTTCTTGGAATCAACTCGTTCTTATCATTAGTGACCACAGTTATGCCCCCTTCTTCGGAACGCATTGCACCGGAGAAGTCCACGAACAGTCAGAAATGGGGTAGACAACCCCGACATCTAACCACTTTATGATTTCCTTTTTAACCACCTCCTGCATTGCTTCATTGAGTCTCTTTTGATGTTCAATGGAGGATTTGGCATCTTCCTCCAAATTAATCTTGTGCATGCAAAATGCGGGGCTTATTCCCCGAATATTCGCCAAAGTCCACCTAATAGATTTCTTCCTCTTGTGGAGCACCGCCAATATAGAGTCAACCTGCACATTAGTCAAACAAGAGTAAACAACAACCGGTAAAGTAGAACAAGGGCCAAGGAATTCATACCTGAGATGTGAAGGCAATGGCTTCAACTCCAAAATAGGATGTTCTTCAATTGAAGGCTTTGTAGGAGGAGTTTTCCTATTTTTGAGATCCAAGGAAAGTTTCTGAAGTGCATAATTGTATGACCCCATCCCTTGCAAAGAATTGACACATTCCATGAAGCAATCCATTTCATCATCATCAAAATTTAGCAAAACGGCCTCCAACATGTCACCCACATTAATCGTGACACTTATATCATCAATAATCACATCGGTCACCAAGTCCACGAACAAACACACTTCATTTCTATTTGGTTGCCTCATAGATTTGAACACGTGGAACACCGCCTTTTCATCACCCACCCGGAAAGTGAGTTCATCGGCTTTTATATCAACAAGAGCCTTTCCCGTAGCAAGGAAAGGTCTATCAAGAATAATCGGCACCTTATAGTCCACTTCACAATCAAGAATCACAAAATCCGTCGGGAGAATGAACTTGTCAACCTGAACCAATACATCCTCAATCACCACCAACAGTCTCTTCTTTGTACGGTCGACCATTTGTAATCTCATAGATGTGGGTCTTGGTTGCCCAATTCCCAATGTTTTGAAAACCGAATAAGGCATCAAGTTGATACTCGCCCCAAGGTCACAGAGAGCTTTTGCAAATTCGGCACTTCCAATGGTACAAGTAATTGTGAAAGCACCGGGATCTTCCAACTTTTGAGCCATCGATGCACAATTGCACTCACTTAGTGAGTGACTTTAATAGTTTCAAAATTCATCGACCTCTTCTTTGTCACCAAGTCTTTCATAAACTTAGCATATCCGGGCATTTGCTCCAAAGCTTTAACTAATGGCACATTTATAGAGAGACTCTTCATCATATCAATAAACTTCTTGAATTGATTCTTGCCATTTTTCTTGGCAAGCCTTTGAGTATAGGGAGGAGGTGGCGTAGGCAATGGTGCCTTAGCTTTTTGCACTACCATTTTCGGTATGTCAATCACATGATCCCTAGACGTGTTCACATCCTCTTGAGTCTCTTCCACCTATTCATCAATATCAATCCGCACTTCATCATTTGCTTGCACCACATTGTTCAGCTCTTCTCTTCTTCTACCACTTGCTCATCATCCACAAGTTGTCTTTGGATTGAGATAGGTGCATTCCTACCTTTTCCACTTCTTGTAGTAACGGCCATGGCATGCCCCGTAGTGTTCCCACCCTTTGGGTTCACTACCGTATCACTTGGTAGTGCCCCTTTCGGACGAGAATTTAAAGCTTGAGAGATTTGACATATTTGCACTTCTAAGTTACGGATTGATGTGTTGTGTGAAGTAAGTTGGGCATCAGAATCGGCATTCTTCTCCATTATTTGCTTGAACATGTTCTCAATATGACCCATTTCATTGTTGGAGGAACTAGGACCATGAGAAGGATAAGGAGGTGGGTTGCTTGGTTGTTGGTACATCTGGGGCCTTTAAAAACCCAACCCCCATTTTCTTTGGTTGTTGTGCCACCCGCCTTGGTTGTTGCCTCCCCAATTGCCTTGATTGTTGCCACTATTCCAATTACCTTGATTGCTAGAATTCAAATTGCCTTGATTATTCGAAGGTCTCCATTGTTGATGACTAGGAACTTGGTAGTTGTTTCTTTGCCCTTGAAAGTTGTTCATATATTGGACCTCTTCATCTTGATCATTGTAAGAATCTCCTTGATCAAGCCCACTATCAGCTTGCATAAAATTGCCCATTCTTTGTTTCACTTGTAGACTTTTTAGTCTTCTCTTGTTTACCATCATATTGACTCCCTCCATAGCATTGACTTGCCTCGAGTTTTGCACTTATTGAAGTTGAGCCTTTGCCAATTGGTTCATGGTGGTTGTCAACTCGGCTATTGCTTGCCCATGGTCATGTAACTCTTTATGAAGAAGCATCATATTTGGATCACCTTGTGGGACATCGGGTCTAGATTTTCATGCCGATGAAGTATCCGCCATTTCATCCAAAATCTCACACGCCTCCGCATAAGGCGTAGTCATGAAGTTCCCACCGGCAAGTTGATTCACTATATATTGGTTGGTGGTATTGATCCCCCGATATAAAATTTGTTGAATCATGTTCTCCATCATATCATTATTGGGGCACTCTTTCACCATTGTCCTATATCTTTCCCATATCTCGTGTAGTGGTTCATTATGCTCTTACTTGAATGCTAGAATTTCATCCCGAAGAATAGCCATGTGCCCGGGAGAGAAGTACTTTGAAATAAATTTCTCTGCAAGTCCATCCCACGTATGAATGGAATGATTTGGCAAACGTTCCAACCAATCTAACGCTTTCCCCCGTAGAGAGAAGGGAAAAAGCCTTAGCCTCAAAGCGTCCTCATAGACATTTGTTTGTTTGCTCCCCCAACACGTATCAACGAACCCCTTCAACTATTTCTATGCATTTTGACTCGGTGCACCGGTGAAGAACCCTCGATACTCAAGAAAACTGAGCATCACATTGGTTATTTGAAAGTTGTCCGCCCTAATACGGGGTGGGACTATAGCACTTGCATACCCTTCATTTGGCAACACTCGGTGTGGAGCCGCTCGTAGTGGAGGTGGGAGTGGAACGGACACATTGTCTTGAGGCGGTCAGCCTCGTCTATTGGCTTGAGGTTCAAGAGGGACCTCATCCATTTGCATCATCATCAACGTGCACATCCCCCAAGGCTATGTTTCCAAACTCGTTGTTTTCCATGATTGCACCTACAATACTCATACGTTAGTAACAAGGAGGGAAAAGAAGATATTCCAAAAACATACCTAAATATATAGCTAACACCATTGTTTAGCTGCCCGACAACGGCGCCAAATATTGATCTCGTCCAATTTCACTCCTCTATTTGAGGATATGAAAATGGTCGATGCAATAGTAATACCCAATAAGGAGTCGGGGTCGATTTTCCACAGGGAGCTGTGAATGGGTGTTAGGGATATATATTATAGTGTATGAGCTTGAATTATCTCAAATTGCACTTCCACAAACTTTGGTTGTTTCTAGGTCTAATTTTAAACTAAGATTACAAACTAAGAATTTAAACCAGGAAATTGTTTTTGGTTGTTTTTCAAATGATATAAAAGGCCTAGGGCTATAACCTTCACCTAGGTGTTCGCTTAATGGGTTGTAAGCGTTAAAGCTTGTTTTATTGGTCGGGGTGTATTATAGCCATCAACACTCAAATACCCACTCAATACCTCTCGGTCAGAGAGTGATTTTGCCCAATTTGGCTTTCTCAAGTCCAAATGGGTATTGAACAAAGCAGTTGATAATAAGCTCCAGCCGGGTTTTACTATCTCTAGATTCAACCCTTTAATTGGGTTTATCAATCTCTCGATTGACCTAATTCCTTGCTAGCCAAGTTTTTCTAGACTAAGTCTCTCTTTCTCAAGTAGAGGCCCAGTCAATCAGGCATGAAATAATGTTTGCAGCCATTAAATCTTCAATTAAAAGCAAGAACAAGGCTAGATAATCAACACCCAACCATAAACAAGCAATAAATCAAACACCCATCAAGTTCACACACTAGGGTTGGATCACAACCCTAGTGAAAATCTAGCTACTCATGTTTAAATTAGAAGATAAAGACGAAGAAGTGATAATTAAAACCATATTAATGACTAAAATGATAAAACTAATATTCAGAAATCTCAAAATAGCTAAAACTACTAAATGAAGCAAAGTTAACATATAATGTCAAAAGTTACAAAAGTTGTCCTAAAAAAGTGAAACTATTCTATTTATACAGTGCTTGAATTTTCGGACAACCTTTCGGAGTTTCTGCGGCCGCACAATTCCATGTGCGGTCTGCACTTTTCTTCAGCTTGGCAGGATTGGAATTTTGTGGCCGCACAATTCTGAACTGTGGCCCCATCTCTCTCTTTCTGCGGTCCGCACATTTCTGAGTGCGGCCGCACATGGCTCTTCTGCGGACCGCACAAATGCAGTTGCGGCCGCACAATAATTGTGCGGTCCGCACTTCCTTTTAGCTTGAAATGAGAACTCTATGAACTTCTGATCTTGCTTAGCTTCTGCGGCCGCACATTTCATGTGCGGACCGTACTTTTCACTTGTCTCTGATAAGCTTGCCTTCACAATCTGCGGCCGCAGATGATATTTTGCGATCCGCACTTTGAGCTTCTGTGTCTGTTTTTGTTCTTGAGTTCATATTACTCCTTTATGAGTTAAATTTCTTCTTAGTGGCTCATTTTCCAATTCTCCTACAATTAAGCATATTGTATCAGTTTTCGGGAACACAAGTAAATGCTTTTGGGCGAAAACGAAAGCTAAAAGGTGCTAATAAGTAGTCAAAATCCCTACTTATCAAATTCCCAAACGCTTTGTGTCTTCCTATGATAACTGTTTGAAGAATTTGAGCAAGGTGTTAGCCCGTTGTGAAGAAACAAATCTAGTGTTGAATTGGGAAAATTCCATTTTATGGTGCAGGAAGGCATCGTGTTGGTTTACAAAGTGTCTAGAATCGGCATTGAAGTTGATAAGGCGAAGGTGGAAGCGATTGAAAAATTACCTCCACCCATTTCTGTGAAGGGTGTCCAGAGTTTCTTGGGACATGCGGGGTTTTATCGGCACTTTGTTAAGGATTTTAAAAAAATTGCTACTCTTTTGTGCAGGTTGCTTGAAAAAGATGTAACTTTCAATTTTGATGACGCCTGCCTGAGGACATTTGAAGAGCTCAAAAAGAAGCTGGTGGCTGCCCCCATTATTGCGGCACCGGATTGGTCCTTACCATTTGAACTTATGTGTGATGCAAGTGACCATGCTATTGGGGCAGTGCTAGGCCAGAGGAAGGACAGGGTGTTTTATTCCATCTACTATGCGAGTAAGACTCTTAATGATACACAACTGAATTACACCACCACTAAAAAGGAGTTGTTAGCCGTTATGTGGGCTTTTGAGAAATTTCGGGCATACTTGGTGGGAACAAAAGTCATAGTCCATACCGATCATGCAGCAATCATGTATTTATTTACAAAAAAAGGAATCTAAGGCTAGATTGATGTGTTGGGTTTTGTTGTTGTAGGAATTTGATATAGAAATACGAGATCGAAAGGGCATAGAGAACCAAGTAGTTGATCATGACCATGTGGAGGAGGGTGGAGAAATTAAAAAGGCATTTCCTGATGAGAAACTTTTTGCTATTAGCCAAGACCCTCCCCCATGGTACGCGGACTATGTGAACTATCTTGTGAGTGGGTTACTTCCTCCTGAAATTGAGTCTGAAGCTAGAAAAAGGTTTCTACATGATGTGAACTACTATTGGGATGAGCCATACTTTTACAAGTAGTGTGCTGATCAGGTGATGAAGAGATGCATTCCAGAAAAGGAGGTGGAATTAGTGTTGTATGATTGTCATGCATCACCTTATGGGGGCCATCATGGAGGCGATAGAATAGCTGCGAAGGTATTACAATCCAGTTTCTTTTGGCCAACATTATTCAAGGATGCCCATGCATTTGTAAAGAAGTATGACCAGTGTCAAAGAACAGGAACAATCACAAAGAGGCATGAGATGCCTTTGAATAACATCCTAGAGGTCGAGATTTTTGATGTGTGGGGGATAGATTTTATGGGACCATTTCCATTGTCCAGAGAAAATAAATACATCTTGCTAGCAGTTGACTATGTGTCAAAATGGGTAGAGGCGATCGCATTGCCAAAAAATGATGCCATGGTGGTAGCTGCGTTTGTGGTAAAGAACATATTCTCGAGGTTTGGGACTCCACGTGCCTTGATTAGTGATGAAGGGACACATTTTTGCAATCGGCTGTTGAATAACCTCCTAGCTAAATATGGAGTCCGCCATAGAGTTGCTACGGCATATCATCCTCAAAAGAGTGGACAACCTAAGGTGTCTATTAGAAAAATAAAGCAAATCTTAGAGAAGACAATGAGTGTGAATATGAAGGATTTGGCTGCAAAGTTAGATGATGCCTTGTGGGCATATAGAACTACATGCAAAATGCCAATTGGGGCATCGCCGTATAAGCTTGTTTATGGGAAGGCATGTCACTTGCCAGTTGAACTTGAACACAAAGCATATTGGACCATTAAAAATTTGAATTTGGACCTTGAAGTCGCGGGTGAGAAGAGACTCTTGCAGTTGAATGAGTCAGATGAGTTCAGGTTGCACTCTTATAAAAATGCTAAGCTTTACAAAGAAAAAATGAAAAGATGGCATGACAAGCGTATCAAGCCACGTCACTTCGGGCCAGGCCAACATGTATTATTATTCAATTCTAGGCTTAAGTTGTTTCCTAAGAAGTTAAAATCGAGATAGTCAGGCTCGTTTGAGGTTGTAAGAGTCACTCCTTATGGTGCATTTGAGTTGCATGCTTTAAATGGTGAAAGGAAATTTTTAGTGAATGGACACAGAGTCAAGCACTATTGGGGAGGAATAATCGATCGTTAGAAAACCAAAGTTGTCCTCGCTGATGAGTAAGCGAGGCCCTGCGTCAAGGCAACCCAGTTTTACTGTTTTTTTTAATTTTTATTTTTATTATATTATTTTTATAGTGTATGATTTTCTTTTGTAGGATTATAAGCTTAGGAAGCAAAGCCATTGGAAGAGTGCAAAAGAGAGCTAGATGATGAGAACTAAGTGTGGGGTGTCCACACAAAGGATAACAATCGGGAGAAGTGTGAGTATCCTGTGAGCTGCTAATTCTTCGGCCTTTGGCCTACCAGGGAGTCTCTTTTACCCTCTTGTTATTTATAGTGTGCATTGAGGACATTGTACAATTATAAGTGTAGGGTGAGGAGATTGTCTGGGTGATTTTATGTGCTATCTTAGCTTATTGTAGTACTCATTCTTAGTGTAGTAGTTTTTTGTTAAAAAACAAAAAGAAAAAAAAAAGAAAAATCAGAAAATTGGGACTTTTCCTGAAGATGGATCTCCTAGACAGTTTTCTTGAGGGATCTAAGGCAGACGAAAAAGGACAAAAAGATTTTCTTTGTAGGTAGTGTAGCAATTACCCCTTGGTTTTCCTTTGTGTCGCGGTTCTTTTTCAAGGGTTTTGTTTGAACCGGGTGTAGTTAGTTTTATTTTTTAGGAGTAGGAGCCATTGTGCTGTGATTGGAATTGAAGCAATATCTCTTGACTTTGTTATGCCTTGAGAATAGTGAGTACTTTGGTGGTGATGCTTAGGCTCAGTTTTTGACTCTTGTATAAGTACCTTAAATTATATGATCTTAACTTTGCTTAACTACTTTGATTAGAGTGTCTTGATGAGTCCAATCCTGAGTGAGTTATGTGCCATGTATGTGTGAGGTTTGTGTGTTATTATGTGCATTCCTTTTGATGTCTAGAACTTGCCCCGTATATTTGCAAAGCGAATTAGTAGTTTTGTTCAGTCTTGGAAGTGATATAGGTATTTTTTTGTTGAGCCAGATATATATAGTTTACCCGCCTAATTGTTATGTATCGTAGTTAACCCTTTGAGCTTGTAATCCTATTTTTTTGGTAACCACATTATAAGCCTTACCCATTTGTTTGAATTAACCATCTATTTGAACCTTTTCACCTCTCATGAGCACTTGAATTGTTATAAACTTGGTAAAAGTTAAAGTGTGGGGTGGCTGGTTTGGCTTTTGAGTGGAACTAATGAAATAAGAAGAAAGGTGCACTGATTTGAAAAAGTAAGAGTCACTTGAATTTAAAAAGAAAGAAAAATAGTTGTATTATTGTGAAAAATATTTCTTGATAGTGGTAACTCTTGATATAATTGTGCTTAAAGAAGTATGGAGTTAATATACATTGATGTGAAGGTGGAGTTATGATTTGACATAAGTATCGTGTTTTAAATATTAAAGTGTATGTATTAAAGTGCTTAGGGAGGTGTAGTCACTCTTATATCCAAATGTATCATACCCATCCCGCAGTCTACATTACAACCAATTGAAGTCCTACTTAATGCTAGATTGAATGAGCTCGATTAGTAGAGTTGTACACTACGGGCAAGCCTATGGTACATCTTGTGTGGCATATAAATATTATTTCTGGGAGTGAGTGAATTCTTTCTATCTTGAGTTCTTAATTGTTCTTAAATTTTATTGTGTGTGGAACTACTCTCTTTTGTCGTGTGAGGGAACTTGATTTATGAAGGAAACGTAATGTCATTGACCTCTATGTTAGAGTAAGTGAGTGAGTTGTGAATAATGCGCAGTACTTGTGAGTCAAATCTTGAGGTGAAGATGTTACACTCTTGTGCTTAGTCTATTTTAAATATTATTGGTGTGATGAGTTAGGAGAATAGTTTAAAAAGGTCGTGTATATATAAAGTATAGTTTGATTGCTCGAGGACGAGTAATGGTTTAAGTGTAGGGTGTTGATCGTAGGCTATAATTACGTATTTTATTCGCTTATCGCACTCTAATTTACTGCACTTTAATTGAGTTTGAGCTTTAATCGCTAGTGTTTTCTACTAATTATGTGTTTTATGCCTTGTATGAGTGATTCTGAGCTATGTAGATGTTATGGAATGAAATTGAGCTATTTGGAGCTTTAAAATCTGAGTAAAAGCCCAAGGGATTAAGTCGGGATCACTTTGGGGGTCGAGAGCCACATCCGGATGTCAAAAACCAAGGAAAAAGCCTATCTCTGAGAATCCACCACAGCCGCGGTGCGGCTGCCCATTTTCTGCTGCTGTCAATTTTGCACGCTCTTTGATGAAGCCCGCTATCACCCCACATGGCGCATCGCCCCATGCGGCGTGCCTGTGAAATCTTTACAGAGTAACAATCCTATTTCGCGTAGGAGAAGGTGGTTTCATTTGGGCCCGATCCTACTTGGTATAAATACATTAAAATATTATTTTGAGGGACTTTTGACATACTTTAACCTAGGGAGACGCCATTTTGAAGAGAAATTACACACAAGAAACATTCGGGAGCAAGGAGATCTCATATTTCTCCATCTTTTCTTAGTATTTCAATTATCCAACACTTATGAATTTGTTTGATAATATCATGAGTGGTTAAAATTCATAGTTCTGGGGATGTGATTTAGCCATGAATATTGTTGTTTAAAGTTGACTTAACCCTGATTATAATTCACCAATATATGGTTGTTTCTTCAATTATGTGATTAATTGCTTAATTGTCTGGCCAACAATTAGGTTCTATTTACTATCTATGCTATGCTTGGGAAAGCCGTGTTCAGATTAGAGAAGAATTGAAGAGAGCACGATCTTAACTCTAAGGGGGGAGGGGGGCCATTTGTGGTTAGGATAGGAATAAACTAGTCATCGTGCTTAATTAAATATCGTAATCTTAATGCATTCTTAATAGATTGATTTCATAGGAATATATGCGTTAATCTATTTTGAATAGGCGAGTAGTATTTCGGGAGAAGGTTATGAGAGCAATTATTCGATTACTTAGCAACCATGAGTAAATTGTATGAAAGGGAGAGTTAACTAGAACACAATAGAATTGGTGAATCGATCATAACCCTGGAATATTTGTCTCTACTGAATACACAACAACCATTTTGCTGCTTGATAATTTAGTTACTAGTTATAATTATTGTTTAGTATAATTACACTTTTGAACTCGGATTGGCTCGACTGAATAACAATCTTGGTGAATTTAGTGGGTAGTTAATACAAGTCTTTGTGGGTTCGACACTCGGCTTATCATTTTATTACTTGTACGACCATGTATACTTGTGTGTGCGTTTGGGAGTAACAATCATCAACGGATGTAGTGTGATAGATGATATTCCTCTACTCTTAATTAAAAGTTTCCTGTACAAATTTTGATAATGAAGAAAACTCTTATATGGAGTGTTTTTCCTTTAAATGGCTTCTTGCAACACGAATCTTAATTAGTAGATCATGCCAGTAAGTTCGAATATTGGCTGAGAGGTACTCGAGATAGGCCTATGATGGGAAATTGAAGAAAGATATGGGCGAAAAGGAATTAAATGCTCTCAGACAACACTGTATTTACCTTAAATATTTGTAAAATAATTGTTTCCCCTCGTCCTTTATTTATCCGTTACGTTAAAGGAAGCAAGAAGTCAGAATTGAAAAAGCTTTAATATTTAATAACAATATATAAGTATTAACATTGGTTGTCACTTGTCACCTTTGACTATTAGGAATTTCTACATAGCAATTAAGTGTTTACTACAACTAATCGAGTTAGCTCTAGCAATTAAGATTGTTTATTGCATATGGAATTTTTTGTCCTTAAGTAGGGATGGCAAATGGACGAGTCGGATCGGATATGAGCGGATCGAAAATAGGTAATGCAAAATGGATAAATTATCTGACCCAACCTATATTTAATACGGATAAAAAATGGGTTAATCGGGGATAATATGGATATCCATATTATCCATGGCTTCTTGAATATGATCACTTTTGGGAGAATCTCCCAACTTGAGAAACCCCGAATTTGAGGTTTTACAAATGTAAAAGTTAAACTCATTAGTTATCCATAGGTTATCCATTCTAAGTGAATAATATGGTTATTATCCATAATTGATCTGTTTTTAAAAGGTTTAGTATCCAACTCATTTTTAATGGATAATATGGGTAGATATATTTTGCCACCACTATCCTTAAGCATACGACTACCAGCCCCTAACACTCTCCGTTCCTTATGTGATGCATTTTCCTTTTTAATCTATTCCTAAATATAATAATATCTTTTTATATTTAAAAATAATTTAATTTTAAACTTCTCATTTGTCCTTAATGAGATGATTTATACTTACACATATATTTGTGGCTTGTTTTAGACAACATATTTCAAAAATCATATTTTCATTCTTAAACTTTCCATCAAGAGTATATCATATAAATTGAGATGGAAGAAGTACTATTTACCAAGCCTTTGCTCATTGCTTTTTCTTATTCAAACTTGGCCCACGGCCTATTATGCTTACTCCAGACACATCATCTTATTTCTAGTCATTTTAATTTTCAGAAAAATGACAGCTACTATCGAAAAATAAAGGAAACTTTACCTGTCATAGCTAATTCTAAAATCTATTTATGGATGATAATTATCTTTTAATTTAATTATTTTTCATAGCTTTTCAATTTACCCATCATATCTATGCCAAATACATAGAGTTATTTCACTGTATCAATGTTTTTCCTCAACCCTCTCTCTCTTCTCCCTCAACTCTCTTTCCTTTTTCCCTCTCTCTTCGCAAGGCCGCTCTAACTCGACCGCCGTAGGTCATCTTCTCCGACGGAGCTCTATTGGAGCCCAACCAAACAATCGCCTCTCTCTCTCTCTCCTTCTCTCATCTCTACGATCAGATCCAGCCACCTCTCTCTCTCTCTCTCTCTCTTCCCTTCTCTCATCTCCGCCTTTAGATCTAGATCTGAAAATCACAAAGTCGCGATGGGTCCATTACCGGCAGCGAAAACTATGGAGGAGGAAGATCAGAGGTGTCACCAGATCTGGATCTAACGGAGATGCGGGAAATTCATGATTTATTCTCCTTCTTTGTATCTCATATTTGAGTGTATTTGTGTGACAAGAGATGGTTGGGAAACGCTATCTTCGGTGAATTTTCTTCTGTTCTTTTTTATTGAGTCACATACAATGGTACAAATACATCATATTCTATAAAAATATACTCAAATTTGAGTATATTTTGTATTTTTCAATGTAAATACAGTTTATTTTTTGTATACAATAAATTGAATACAACTGAATATCACTTTATTTTTTATTTTTTGTTGTTTGAATACAGTCTAATTGAATACAGTAAAATTGAATACAATATAAAATAGTTAAGAATGAATATTGTTGAATACAGTGTATACAACCGAATTGAATACAACACCATACATCCCATGACAAGTAATTAGTAGCTACAGAACGTAATTAGATAAATTATATCTACGCCCGACAATAAGCCTCCAAACAATATTTATTTCCGAAAAATCCTCTAAAATAAATTAGTATGGCATTACAATTTCTCAATCCACTTTAACCTGAGAAATAATAAAATCAATATTAATGGACTATGACACTGGAATTAAGTTTCTCCAAGCAACGGGCGTAAACACAACCTGACACCGCAACGACTAAAATTCATAATGGAAATCGTTGTGTTTAGTTCAGTACACCACTTATACATTAGAGGGGATTAGTGGTAGCAAAATAATTAAAAGAAGAATTAAAAAATGGGTTAGATAATGAACTTTTTGAAAACAGATCAAATATGGATAAGAACCATATTATCTATTTAGAGAATGAATAACTAATAGGTTTAATTTTTACATTTGTAAAGTCTCAAATTGGGGGTTTCTCAAGTTGGAAGATTAGGAATTCTCCCAAAAATCATCATATTCAAAAAGTCATGGATAATATGGATATTCATATTATCCGCCGGTTAACCCATTTTTTTATCTGTATTAAATATGGGTAAGGTCAGATAATTTATCCATTTTATATTATTTATTTTTTACCCGCCCATATCCGTCCCGACCCACCCATTTGCCACCCCTAGAGGGGGTGAATAGCATATTGATCTATTAAAAGTTTATTCTAAAAATTCTCACGTTATACCTAGAACCAGGGTTTCCAACTAGTTCTTGTAACTACTGTGACAAATAAGAGTAAAAAATAAAGAAGACACATACGTGAAAAACCTCCTTTTTCAAGGGAGTAAAAATCACAACCCAATTCTAGAATTTTTCTCACAAACTTCATAAAAGACAATGAGCAGTTTCAGGTTACAAAACTCTTTATAACCTAAGAGACTAACCTTAGTCGCCTGCAACTGCAACTAGCTAGATGATTGCAGCCACTCTCTATAAATTAATTTCTTAGTCTAGATCTGAAAATAAACTCTCTCAAAAATACTCCTTATAAAAGTGCTTCTACGATAAGCACACTAGATTACAACTGAAAACACATATATACTACACGATCAAGGCAACTGAAACTAGACTAACTCAATTGCTGGAACTTGGTTCTTCAGTTTATCTTTTTCTTTCTCTTGCAATTTTCCAGCTTGCATGTATGTTCTTTCAAAGCTCTCTATGCAGGTGTGTGAACCTGCAATAAGACAAATGATACACATATAACACACGGTTAGCAGTAGGGTTATTGTTTAACCCAAAAACTAATTTTCAAAGTCAAAATAATAAACTTTATGACGGGCCACAAACAACCGATTCGATCCGAAAGATATAAATTTTACGTTAATACAACGCGATAGAGAAGTGAAAAATAAATTCAATGACAAATAATATAAAAATAAAGCAGAGAAGAAATAATTCTTGTTGACTAATCCTTGATAGGATGATGAGTCGAACAGAGCTTGAAGGGCCGAACTATGGCTAACTTGGGAGCAAGATGTTATGAATTACAATGTATAGAATTGTAGAGAAGAAAATTAGATGATTACAATGATGGTAAAATATGTTTATTTATAGGGCTAAATTTAAGTAACCATTCTCCTTGACTTATGGGTCAATTATGAGCATTTACTCAATTTATCTGTTACTTTTGGAAGACTTGTAACAGTTGTGTAAATGCTGGAATTCCGCAACTGATGAGTTAATTCCATAACCGATGAGTCAATCTCGTACCTCTTGAGTCAATCTCGTGCTTGTTGAGTCAATCGCGTGCTTGTTGAGTCAATTTCATAATTGATTGCCTTGTTCTGCCCGTTACAATCATTTATTGTATTTATTGTACGTTACATAATTGATTTATAATTGATGACGTAATGATGGTAAACCCCATATAATCCGGGATTAATTAATTCCTTCCTAATTTGTAATTATGAGCTATTCTCCCGTACCTGATCTGGGCTTCTATGATGATCAGTTCCAAGGCTAACAGGTACGGTACAAGTATGTTTTGTCCTGAGGGTGTTTCACATATCATCTTTACATGTCATTCTTCACTTTTCTTCAAACTTTGCCGACACGTGTCGCCATTTAATAGACTCACGTGGCGAGTCTATTTTTCACTAATACAGATAGTCCCCCCACTTTCCGGTTACTCACTGTGATGTGACCGGGATGTGAAAAATTTTATCTTTTTCACCCTTGCCTCTGCCTCATTACAAAACCTTGTCGGAAAAATCCAATAAGGACAAAATTCAGGCGACGAAAAAAAGAGTGTAGAACTTAGAGATTTAGATGAGAACTCTACCGCTTATGTTCCTTTCGTCAATAATCGGTTGGTGATGAAAAAGTACAATACCACAGAAAGCTTGATCTTGGATTTTTAGTGTTCATCCGGAACTTTTAATCTTTGAGTTTTGACTCCTAGGTTTTTAGTTTTACCCGAAAGTTTTATAACCTCACATCCTTAGAGACTGAGTATGTTAATAACCTGGAATTTTTACTTCTGATTTTGATAAAGTCCAGAAATTTAATACATCTGATTAACTTTACGATCGGAAAACAAAGCATCCGACTATTAGCCATTTGATTGGATGATTTTAGAAGACGAGTACTATGGGTACTAATATGGAGAGTGTCTTTCCACGACTTCCAAAGAAAAGATTTGACAAGGGGAGAAAAGAGCTTTCTGAGGATAGTGAGAGTAATCTCCGAACTAATTCCCAGCCTACTCAGTTTCGTCTCCAAGCTAGATGATATTTGCATTATCATGGCGCATGATAGAGAGAGTTCTCTGATTTGAGAAAGATATAATTACTGCAAATTTAAGTACTGTAATCATGTTTGTCTAGATATCATTTGGTACTTTAGGGAATTTATACGAGTACTAATTTTTCTTGGCACTTTAAGAATTTATTTGAGTGCTCATAATTAATTTTATTGGCTTGAAATATATATATTTGGATGCATCGTATCATGTGCGATGTCTTAAAGTTTCACCTTTGGGTGTATAACTTTTAAATAAAAGAAGGCCCTTTTATATATTTTAAACGCTATGAACTGGACGTCTCCTTTTCATTCAGGCGTAAAATAGGATCGATTGATCCTAGTAGACTTTTAGTCTGAGGGAGTATTAATCCTGGTAGGATTTACAGAAGTATTGACCCCAATAGGATTTAGGGGAGTATTGATCCTGGTAAGACATTGAGTTTGAGGGAATATTGATCCCAAATAAATGTATAACTTAGTAGATTTGTCCCGAAGATACATTTAATCTAATTGGATGTTGAATCTGAATTGGAGTATATGAAGATACTTCCAAGTAGAGAGGGACACATGCCCGAAATAATATTTGAGAATTTCATTAATAAATACGCGATAATCGATCCGAGTCATAATACAATTAGCCATTAAGAAAGGCTTATATATTTAACTTGAATGGTCGTTGTTGGAACGAATATAAGTCACGTCTTTGTTCAAAGTGAACTTTATTCTGGTGGCATATTTGCATACATTTATCTTTACTTAGATATAAAACTCTCATTTTTTATCGCGGGATTCTTTACTCTGACATGGAGTTCTCGATTCTTTTTGTATACGTATAGTATATGTATTTTTGAAGAACTCGTTCAACATTATTTGAAGTGTTTATGCTTGATATAAGCAAGACAACTAATTGAGTTGAGATGGTGGTAAATACTGTCGGAATACTCTTAGGAATTCTATCTCTCAAGGCAATCGATTGTTTGTATCACTTCTTATAATTTCATGTCAAATTGACTAATCTTCAAGTATAAGTAATCTCCCTAGTGTTCAAGTTTTGAGGTATGAGAACTCAAACACTGGAATCATAATTAGACAGTCTCCAGTTTAATAGTACCTGATAGGATAGCTAGTTTCGATGTTGATGGACTTTCAAATGGTCCAGTTCCAACATAGGGACGGTACCAGAGGGGAACTACGGAGGTTGCAAAATGTTGTCGAGGATCATGCCATATCTTGATTTGAGCTATTAATACTGGCTTTGATGAGTTTTCGATTTAAAGCCTTATTACCGGAGTAATTTTCACAGCTTTCTTATAAATTTCTCGCATCATATATTTTGTTTATCTGGTCCATGTGGCATTTTAGCTTTGGGACCCTTGAATATTTTTAAATATAATTCTCCTTCAACAAAGCAGTACGGAATGAGACGCACTCAGAATTGTCGAAAGCGTACTTGTCTGTGGGTAAAGTCTCATTCTACAAGTAATCAATGAATTTATTATGCCAAAATTAAATTAATCGAGCTTACCTCATTTTCATTCTAATTGATGATAGATCAGGGATTGCCCAAATAAGGGATGACTTGATCCCGAGACTGTTTAATTCGGAAATGATATTTCTCAATAAGAGTCCGAAGTTGCTTCCGGAGTCGGTGATATCAGCAGTAGATACGAGACTAGCACATCCGGCTCAATTTTCTTGGGCTGCATAGTTTTCTTGAATTTGATCAATCGTTAAATCAATATTTTTGCTTTGAGTCCCCTAACTAATTCAAGCCTTGTAGCATATGCTTCATACTCATCTTTGTTGTTAGTAATAAAGTATTTTTTATGAAATATCTAATTACTTTACCTGATAGGTATTAAGCATTGTCCCTAAATCTGGACTTTTAATACTTGTGGACCTAATTGTGTAGAAGGTCAAGATCCCGAGAATTATCCCGAAAATAACATGTACTTTCTTTTCAGCTTTGGGTAATATGTTCAAGATAAGATTAATCATGAAATCTGCTAAACTTGTGATTTTATAGTCGTACATGGCTGATAAATAATATCATATTCCCTAAGTTCGACTACTCATTTAGCTAGCCTTCCTGAGAGTTCACATTTATGCAAAATATTGCGTAATGAAAATATAGTGATTACGGAAATTGAATGACATTGAAAATAAAGCCTTAGATTTAGTGCAACTACAATTAATGCCAATTTCTCAAAATGTAGATATGTAGTTTCCGTGTCTAAGAGCATTTTATAATAGATAGGAGAATGTGTACATTTATCTTCTTGAATTAAGATTACATTTACCGAGACATCCGAGACAAGTTGGTATACCATCAACATCTTTCTCCTCGGAATTTTGAAAGTAATGATAGGTTGCTGTTAGCTAGCGAGTCCGAATGATTTGACTTTTCGAACTAAACCAATTTTTCGAAGTTTTGTAACTTTATCTTTTATTATTTGACTCCAGTTTCTTCTTTTGCTCGACCGGATTATACGGCGGGGTCAATATTAAGTATATAAACCATTATCTCTGGTAGTATACCTGTTATGTTAGCATGGGGGCTAGCAAAGAAATTTGCGTTAGCACGTAAAAATTTAATCAACTTAAGTTTAAATTCGGTATCGAGTCTCGACCAAGGTAAACCTTCCTATTTGGAAAGTCAATGGTAGTTTCTAGTTCTTCATCATTTGACCTCGTGGCTTCTGATTCTTTTTGTTCAAGGATTATTTTCGAAAATATTTGTCTAATTGTCCATGGTTATTAATGAGCCTTCTTCCTCGTAGTCTTTAATTATTCATCCCGCACCTCTCTTTTTGTTTCCAGTTGTCAGGTACGGTATCTTTGTAAGCAATCCCCTGAGTGTTTTACCCATGCTTTTTCTAACCTTAATTTTTCTCTAGTGAAATTTTGCAATTTAGCAAGGTGATTCCTTACATGTTTGTGAAGGTCCGGATCTTTTTCAGCCCGTGAAGGAAATTCCGTATCTCTTTGCTCGGACCTTTTTTATTTTAGATTTCTGCATGTAGATTCGGATCACCCAAGGACCACTTTAGTTTGGTCTTCGAACCTATTTTTGACTTTCGATTGAACCTCTGTGCCTTCCTCCATTTGAAGCCCGGTGCTGTAACAATTATGCATATCATTCTCGTGGGATATCTGGATATTCTCGGAGGTGTTTTATCCGCTCGATTTGTTCCTTGGTCTGTTTCTGTAAAGTTAGAACTAAATTTTGTAAATTAAAATTACCTGATGTATCGAACCTCATGTTTTGGTACTATTTGGCGTTGATTCGTTTTAATTAGTTCTGGTACTAATAGTTACGGTACCAATATACCGATGTACATTCTCCATTTTTATCTGCTTGTTACTTACTTATCATTATCATGGCTATTATTCCCTTTTCAATTTTTATGGTAAAGTCATCTCCAGCTTGGTTGTCCTCAACTGTGTTGATTGGCAAATTTCGACCATGATGAAGGTTTAAAATAAAAACAAGTAAATATTGACAAAAATTATTAGTATCTTTGGATGAATAGAAAATTTGCTTGAGTTCCCGGTAACGGATCCAAACTGTTTAACCCAAAAAATAATTTTCAAAGTCAAAGTAATAAACTTTATATGATGGGCCACAAGCAACCGATTCGATCCGAAAGATATAAATTTTCGTTAATACAACGTGATAGAGAAGTGAAAAATAAATTCAATGGCAGATAATATAAAAATAAAGCAGAAAAGAAATAATTCTTGTTGATTGATCCTTGATAGGATGATGAGTCGAACAGAGCTTGAAGGGCTGAACTATGGCTAACTTGGGAGCAAAATGTGTTGAATTACAATGTATAGAATTGTAGAGAAGAAAATTAGATGATTACAATGGTGGTAAAATGTGTTTATTTATAGGGCTAAAGTTAAGTAATCATTCTCCTTGAATTATGGGTCCATTATGAGAATTTACTCAATTTATCTGTTACTTTTGGAAGACTTGTAACAATTGTGTAAATGCTGTAATTCCGCAACTGATGAGTTAATTCCATAACCGATGAGTCAATCTCGTACCTCTTGAGTCAATCTCGTGCTTGTTGAGTCAATCGCGTGCTTGTTGAGTCAATTTCATAATTGATTGCCTTGTTCTGCCCGTTATAATTATTTATTATATTTATTGTACGTTACATAATTAATTTATAATTGATGGCGTAATGATGGTAAATCCCATATAATCCGGGATTAATTAATTCCTTCCTAATTTGTAATTATGAGCTATTCTCCCGTACCTGATCTGGGCTTCTATGATGATCAGTTCCAAGGCTAACAGGTACGGTACAAGTATGTTTTGTCCTGAGGGTGTTTCACATATCATCTTTACATGTCGTTCTTCACTTTTCTATCCTAACCACTTTTCTATCCTAGGTATATTACTATCCTAACCACAAATCCGCCCCTCCTTAGAGTTAAGATCGTGCTCTCTTCAATTCTTCTCTAATCTAAACACGGTTTTCCCAAGCATAACATATAGTGTAAATAGAACCTAACTGTTGGCTAGACAATTAAGCAATTAATCACAAAATTGAAGAAGTAACCATATATTGGTGAACTATAATCAAGGTTAAGTCAACTTGAAACAACAATATTCATGGCTAAATCACAACCCCAGAACTATGGGTTTTAGCCACTCATGATATTATCAAACAAATTCATAAGTGTTGGATAATTGAAAATACTAAGAAAAGATGGAGAAATCTGAGATCTCCTTGCTCCCGAATGTTTCTTGTGTATAATTTCTCTTAAAACTGGTTAAAGTATGTCAAAAGTCCCTCAAAATAATATTTTACATGTATTTATACTAAGTAGGGTCGGGCCCAAACGAAACCACCTTCTCCTACGCAAAATAGGATTGTTACTCTGTAAAATTGCACATGCGCGCCGCATGGGGCGACGCACCACGCGAGGTGGTAGTGGGCTTTATTAGAGAGCGTGTAAAATTGACGGCAGCAGAAAATAGGCAGCCGCGACTGTGGTGGATTCTTAGAGATAGGCGTTTTCCTTGGTTTTTGACATCCGGATATGGTTCTCGACCCCCGAACGCAATTCCGACTTAATCACTTGGGCTTTTACTCAGACTTCAAAGCTTCAAATAGCTCGATTTCATTCTGTAACATCTACATAGCTCGGAATCACTCCTATAAGGCATAAAACACATAATTAGTACAAAACACTAGCGATTAATACTCAAACTCAATTAAAGTGCAGTAAATTAGAGTGCGATAAACGACTAAAATACGTAATTATAGCATACCATCAATGACCCCTTGTGGTATTCCAAATTTAGTCCACAAAAGTGTAAACCGCGCAATCGGTTTAAACATGATGACTTGATTAAAGAATTTAATTATTGATGGATATAAGCACTATGCAAATTAACCTATTCAAATACTTGACAATATTTAAAAAATGACTTATAGAGATTAGAGAAACTATACTATAGAAACTTTTATGGAGAGGAATATTTCTGATACATTAGTTCCTTTATTTAAATATACTCAGTCTTGGGTACATTATTAGTATCTCCCAACCTTTTTTTTTTGAGATCTTTTCGTGGTTGGCCACCTCTCTATTATTTCTCATTCTTTCTCTTTTCCTTTGTTTTTCTAATTTTGTTCTTCCCCTCCTTTATCTCTTTCTTCCTCCTCTGAATATCTATACAAACTATCTTCATTTTCCATTCAAACAAAAAAGAAGAAGAAAGAGCAACATTTTCTCTCCAAGTCCCGTTTAATTTCTCCTATTTCACTCTCACATTTTGATTTTCATTTTGGATGGATTAATTAGCTTGCCTTTACCTTTAACTGGCTTATTTGCATGAATGCTTATTGCATTTATATATCAAAATTATTTGGAGGAAGATAATGGAAAATGCAGCAGCAAAGGAAGGAGAATTAGCTTTCTTTTTTCCTGTCCCATCTTTGTGTATGGTATCAATATTGCTATAATAAGGTATTATATACTGTTATTCTCTCTTTCCTTTTTCCTTTACCTTTACCTTTTCTCCACACCATCCCCTCCAAAATAAGGAAATGAAGAAAAGAGAAAAAATTATGTAATGTTAGAAATTAAGAGGTTAATCTAGAATTTAAATTTTATATTAATATTTTAAGATGGGCAAATTATTCCGAGACCACCATGGTTAGATTCTGAATTCTGTATATTTATGTCATGAAAATGTATAATTTTATAATTTGTTCAACATGTTTGCCTTTTGGTTTGGCTAGGGGAATTATTTCTTGACATTTTTGTTGTGCTTACCTCTTTGCTCTATTCATTTCACAGGTTTTTGGTTTGAACTTTTATAGTCTCTTCCATGGGAAACAAGATGAAGGGGATCTTCAAAGGATTCAAATATATATCTAATATTTTTGGTAAATGCCTAATTAATTTTCCATTATCTGGGAATATATATTTTTGAGCTTCTTTTTATTATTTATTTTATGGGAATATATGTTTTTAGGCTGATGAGTGAAATGGTTTTGTGATTACAGCAACAAAGGAGAGGGAGTTGGAGATTGGATGTCCAACTGATGTTAAACATGTGGCACATATTGGTTGGGATGGCCCCTCTGGCAATGCACCCAGTTGGGTATGTTCTCTGTTTCTGGCTCTGCACCATGTTTATTTGGTCCACAAATTTTTATTTGCCTATCAGTTATTTCATCATTTTCTGTGTGAAAGGTTTTCCGTGCATAAATGTTAGATTGTCCATATTAATCTAGGAAATGGAATATTGTCTTCTTATACGATTTTGGACGATTTTTACTCCTTTCGTTTCGTATTATCTGTCATGATTCTCTTGTATACGCTCCTTAAAAAAATTAATTAGTATGAGATTTTGACTACATTACTCTTATTCATGTCTTAATATTCATTCTTTGTTCATTAGTATTTGAACAAAGTTATTCATAATTGAGGTGTTTGTAGTATTTAATGATAATTTATTACTAAGGGTAAAAACGAAAAAAGATAATCAATTTTGTTTTGAACTTCTGAAATGACAAATAATTTGAGACAACTATTTTTAATAACCACGACTGATAATATGAGACGAATGGAGTAATATATAAGGTTTTTTTTTTTTTTTATAGAATTGAGGTAGATCCAATGTACACTTTTAGCACGACAATAGAATAGATACATTTCTATTCTTTGTTTCTCTAATGTTGGGACTCCATGCTACCTGGTTTGTCCTTCAGATGTTCAGCTAGTGTGTACGCTGTGGCGGAGCCACATACATCCAAGGGATGTTAACCGACACCCTTTTGTCGAAAAATTACACTGTTTAACTCGGTAATTTTTTTTAAAATATGTTTATATATTTCTTGGTGAGTTTATTTCTTTATATTTTGACTCCCCTTAATAAAATTCCGCCACTAATGTATGTCATATAATTCCACGTTGATCTAGGGAATGAACTATTATTTTCTTATATGAATTCAGGGCAATTTATACCTCAGGAGATGGGTTGAGATAAGTTGAATGTCCATTTTATTAAAACTAACATTTTATTGTTTGGTTTTGGTTGTGCAAATGTAGATGAATCAATTCAAGAAAGGGCCTGATTTTGCAGCAGCTTCTATTGGTCATTCTGGTTCTGCCCTTTCTCCATGGACATCTCAAGGTAACCATCCGAACTAATTGAATACTTGGGTCAGAAATTGCTTTAATCGGTTTGCCATTTTCATAAAGGATATAATTGACAATCCAAAATTACACATTATCCCTTTCCTGCAATGGATCCGATGAAAATAAAAGTTGTTAAATTTATACCGTCTGTTATTTCACATATGACAATGCTTCTAAGATTTTCTTTTTTTTTTACGTGCCTCCGTGAAACACAAAATTTCATGCAACAAATCAACACTTAATTATCAAAATATCATGTGTTTGTACCAAATCAATAAATTCAATGCATGTTTTTTGCATATACACTTGCACATATGTACATACTCACTTTAATCTTTGATTCTAAGGTAAATTTCTTGATTTTGTGTAAATATCGATTAGTAGCGAGAAAATCTTTTGTGAGGATCGGGAAAAGAAGGAAAAAGTACGAAGAGTAATTGATCTATTGGTTTTGATCATGTGCTATCCTAATCAAACAATGGCAAATAGTCTTTCTTCACGGGTTGAGATGTGGATTGAAAACTGATAAACTTGTCCTATTTTTTGTTGGATTATAAGGAGAAAATTGTTATATTTGAAAGAATGGGAAAGCTTTTTATTTTTATTCTTCTTTTCTCTAAGATTCTTTGCCTCAAGATAGGGAAAGATTTTGGCTCATCCTTCACGAGATGTCTAACTAGGCCCTAGAGAGGGACAGTTTTTCTGGTCTATTTGTCTAAAATAATTGTTGGTTGGTAGGCAATATTTTTGGGCAAAGATCACTTATTCCACGGTCAAAACTATTTATATTCGACAGCCGCAAAAACATAAATAATTTGTATATTATATATTTGGTTATTATTTTGAGAGCGACTATATAGTGTCATTTTCTCAATATTTTTTTAGCAGGGATTATTAATTATACTTCAGCCCGAATTATCTAAGTCAAGAACAAAATTAACCAATAACACGGGCTGTTATCCTGATTAAGCTTTTGTAATTAGTTCAGTTTGAAGCTAAGCTAATCAAATTTCAAATATAATATGTTTGAAAAACTATATTTCCGGGAAAAATGACAAGAAAATAACGAGTTTTACTCAAAGGCGGATCAAGATCTAAATTCTATGGGTTCAATTTTTAAGGTTTTAAGCATTGAGGTCATTGTATTTTAAACTTATGGGTTCAAGCTTACCATTTATTGTAATTTTAGTAAATTTTTATACATAAATTATTGTTCTGCATTGAAAGTACTGGGTTTAGATAAATCCGACGTCGATGTTCTACATCTGCCCTGATTTTACTAGATCAAAGTAGATTTTTGGAGATAAACACCTAAGGAGTTGCTTTAATTAAAGGGCAAACTAGTGCACAAGGCATCTCGTATTCATATAGGGTTCGGGAAATGACTGTATCCTAAGGGGTGTGACGTAGACAGCCTATACTAATACAAGCATTTTTTGTGCAGCTAACCATAGCATGTTGTAACAGGTTATCTACCTTGTTTTCCAAGTTACTAATTCGACTTACAATAGAGAGTTAGGTGTAATTATTCTTTTAGGTGACCTGATATTTGTATATAGAAGTTAAAATCATTTATTCTTGTGTTTTTTATATGTTTGAAAGGAGTTGGAGAATCAAATAGAGGGCAATCAAAATCTGAGATTTACAAGGACAGTCCACCTAATAAAAAGGTTCATGTTCATACTAAGAAGCAGAAGAGGAGGAAATCCAAGGGAACTTCCTCTCCAAATTCTAGTTCATCTTCTTCGTCGAAATCTTCAAGAGCAGCAAAATCCAGGGCTAAATTTGTTGAAGGAACTGCAAAACCAGCACATATAGAAGTGGCATAATATTATCGCACTTTTTTTCCGAAGCATAAAAAAATTCTTGACACTGCATGTCAAGTTTCTTGATAAATCGTCGCGTTGAGGAGAATGGGAACGAGGGAATAGAAAATTAGATAAATCCCAGAAGAGATATAATGTAAATGTGAGTATGAAATACAGCAGAAAATGAAAAACACGAGGGTTGGAGATGTGAAACAAAAGGTAGAATGTAACTTCTAAATGGAGAGGCATGCTTTTGGAAAATTATAATTCTTCTCTTTTTTTATATTGATATTTCTCTCTGTTTTTCTTTTGTATTGGGACTAAAGATGAGAAAGGATCTTGTAAAGGTAGAATCATTAATTAGTTGTGCTGATTATTGAGCTAGTTTTAATTATTTTGTGATTTGAATGAAAGGAATTATTTTAAAATGAGATTCTATTATCACAGTTCAAGTAACCTCAAGGTGATTTTTAAGTGAAATTTCAGTTCCCAAACACCATCTCTCCTCTTGTAATTTCGGATAAACTTTTCTCATAAGTTCTCTATCATCTAACATTAAAAGAGGGAGCCATTCAAGAAGTGAGATTAAATTGTAGATGAATATTGACTCTAATCAGAGAAGGGACTTCCAAAAGTAACACAAAAGCGTGACAATAAAAGGAAACTTTACATAAATAGTCGGTTGGTTCATTTTTTACTTTTTCTATCTCGTGTATATATATATATATATATATATATATATATATATGGTGTGCACGTATTGTACATGAATTATACATATATTATATATTCGTCGCTACTCTTAAATTTAACCGATTGAATGAGCAGCTATTTTTTTTGTTAATTATTCTTAATGTGATTGTTATTGTTGATCGATGGAATATGCTTCAAAGGTCTGATTAGCCAAACTTCTTCAAGGCCAACAGTGTTCCTTTTTCCCCCTTAAATTAAGTTTTTTTAAACTTATATGAAAATGTGCTTTTGAATAGAAGAAAAAATAGCTCTCCTTAAAAAGTACTTTTGAGAAAATGCACTTAAAAATACTTTTTAAAAGTTTGACAAAATATTAAGGGGTCATTTGGTGGGGTGTATAAGAATAATATTGAATAGGGTGTACTAATAATGTTAAAATTAGTAATGCTGGGATAAGTTATGTTGGAATTAGTTATACTGAGATTATTTCTTATCCACTATTTAATTTGGTATATTAAAAATAACATGCATTTGAATAGGGGTGTATACATGCTAATCCATGTATTAAAACCCATGGTATTACTACTGTCATGGTTTGCTATGCATTAGTTATATATAGGATAATACCAAATAAGGTGTATAACTAATACATGTATAGTTATATATAGGTTAAAAAATACTATCAAATAAGGTATTAATAATACCAAAGCTAATACATGTATTATTTTCCCCTAATACCTCCTACCAAATGAAAGGGAGCCTTGGAGCAACGGTAAAGTTATCTCCGTGTGACCTATAGGTCACGGGTTCTAGCCGTAAAATTAGCTATCGATGCTTACATCAGGGTAAACTGCCTACAGCATACCCATTAGAATGTAGCCCTTCTCCGGACCCTGCGCGAACGTGGGATGCTTCGTTCACCAGGCCTTGCCTCTTACCAAACGACCCATAATTGCTGCTTAAAAGTGTTTTTCAAAAGGATTAGCAAAACACAAACCGCCTCTCAGCAAAAATATTTTAAAAAAATACTTTTCAAAATAAACTAATTTTAAAAGGTTAGTCAAATAGGCTATAAATTCAAATAAAGCATCATTTGCCAATTGTGAAATTCTCTTACAACTCTTGTTGTCACGACCCAAAATCCATCTAGCCGTAATGGCACCTAACCCAACCTGCTAGGTAAGCCAACTAACAACTATCCAATCTAATAAGATTGATCAAGAGAAGAAACGATAATACAGTTGCTTTTATACAAGAATTTCCCAAGGACTGGTAGTACAAATCATGAGCTTCTAAGATTTAGATTTTTACAAAACTGAATTGAAATAATTACAATATCCGTTTGAAATATAAATGAACAGAATTCGAATCTAATGCTACCAAGGACAAGTGATAGCCATAACTGGAGCACAAGTACATCTTCAAATCTAGCTCCCGCCGTACACAACAACATCCAACATCTGCACGCAAAGTGCAGAAGTATAGTATGAGTACAACTGATCCCATGTACTCAATAAGTAATAAACCTAACTTTAAGTTGAAAGTAGTGACGAGTTGGGACAAGGGTCGGAATCCAACTCCAATAACCAGCAAAAGTTCATAACAATCACAATAAAAATAGTGCAAGAACAATAACCCAGAGGTATGATGCTCAACTCGCTCACAGTTACAGAAAATTAGGCAAGTTTTTCAAATAAAATAGTCTCGCTCACAGTTACAGGAAATTAGGCAAGTTTTTCAAATAAAATAATAAAAACCAAATCTTTACCGAAAGCACCAAAATATGAGTAAGTTTGTAAAACCGTAATTTTCTTTCCAAAACTTTTCAACAGGTAAATATTTTATTATCAAATGGCATGAGGAAGGTACATCTCTATGCATACATGTCAATATATATGAGAAGTCATAAATGACGTGATACCGTACAACATGAGAAAAATGCATCTCTATGTCTGTATGTCAAGTGTGCATGTCGAATCCAATACAACATAGTGAATAACCATATGCATACTCTCAGAGTATCAATCCACTCAGTCCCCACAGTCACTCANTCTCGTGTATATATATATATATATATATATATATATATATATATATGGTGTGCACGTATTGTACATGAATTATACATATATTATATATTCGTCGCTACTCTTAAATTTAACCGATTGAATGAGCAGCTATTTTTTTTGTTAATTATTCTTAATGTGATTGTTATTGTTGATCGATGGAATATGCTTCAAAGGTCTGATTAGCCAAACTTCTTCAAGGCCAACAGTGTTCCTTTTTCCCCCTTAAATTAAGTTTTTTTAAACTTATATGAAAATGTGCTTTTGAATAGAAGAAAAAATAGCTCTCCTTAAAAAGTACTTTTGAGAAAATGCACTTAAAAATACTTTTTAAAAGTTTGACAAAATATTAAGGGGTCATTTGGTGGGGTGTATAAGAATAATATTGAATAGGGTGTACTAATAATGTTAAAATTAGTAATGCTGGGATAAGTTATGTTGGAATTAGTTATACTGAGATTATTTCTTATCCACTATTTAATTTGGTATATTAAAAATAACATGCATTTGAATAGGGGTGTATACATGCTAATCCATGTATTAAAACCCATGGTATTACTACTGTCATGGTTTGCTATGCATTAGTTATATATAGGATAATACCAAATAAGGTGTATAACTAATACATGTATAGTTATATATAGGTTAAAAAATACTATCAAATAAGGTATTAATAATACCAAAGCTAATACATGTATTATTTTCCCCTAATACCTCCTACCAAATGAAAGGGAGCCTTGGAGCAACGGTAAAGTTATCTCCGTGTGACCTATAGGTCACGGGTTCTAGCCGTAAAATTAGCTATCGATGCTTACATCAGGGTAAACTGCCTACAGCATACCCATTAGAATGTAGCCCTTCTCCGGACCCTGCGCGAACGTGGGATGCTTCGTTCACCAGGCCTTGCCTCTTACCAAACGACCCATAATTGCTGCTTAAAAGTGTTTTTCAAAAGGATTAGCAAAACACAAACCGCCTCTCAGCAAAAATATTTTAAAAAAATACTTTTCAAAATAAACTAATTTTAAAAGGTTAGTCAAATAGGCTATAAATTCAAATAAAGCATCATTTGCCAATTGTGAAATTCTCTTACAACTCTTGTTGTCACGACCCAAAATCCATCTAGCCGTAATGGCACCTAACCCAACCTGCTAGGTAAGCCAACTAACAACTATCCAATCTAATAAGATTGATCAAGAGAAGAAACGATAATACAGTTGCTTTTATACAAGAATTTCCCAAGGACTGGTAGTACAAATCATGAGCTTCTAAGATTTAGATTTTTACAAAACTGAATTGAAATAATTACAATATCCGTTTGAAATATAAATGAACAGAATTCGAATCTAATGCTACCAAGGACAAGTGATAGCCATAACTGGAGCACAAGTACATCTTCAAATCTAGCTCCCGCCGTACACAACAACATCCAACATCTGCACGCAAAGTGCAGAAGTATAGTATGAGTACAACTGATCCCATGTACTCAATAAGTAATAAACCTAACTTTAAGTTGAAAGTAGTGACGAGTTGGGACAAGGGTCGGAATCCAACTCCAATAACCAGCAAAAGTTCATAACAATCACAATAAAAATAGTGCAAGAACAATAACCCAGAGGTATGATGCTCAACTCGCTCACAGTTACAGAAAATTAGGCAAGTTTTTCAAATAAAATAGTCTCGCTCACAGTTACAGGAAATTAGGCAAGTTTTTCAAATAAAATAATAAAAACCAAATCTTTACCGAAAGCACCAAAATATGAGTAAGTTTGTAAAACCGTAATTTTCTTTCCAAAACTTTTCAACAGGTAAATATTTTATTATCAAATGGCATGAGGAAGGTACATCTCTATGCATACATGTCAATATATATGAGAAGTCATAAATGACGTGATACCGTACAACATGAGAAAAATGCATCTCTATGTCTGTATGTCAAGTGTGCATGTCGAATCCAATACAACATAGTGAATAACCATATGCATACTCTCAGAGTATCAATCCACTCAGTCCCCACAGTCACTCAGTCCTCCCAATCACTCAGTTCTCACAGTCACTCAATCCTCCCAATCTCTCGGCACTCGCGTTCGCACTCAATAGGTACGTGCACCCACTGTGGATGTGCAGACTCCTGAGGGACAATTCCAGCCCAAGCGCTATAATAAGTCAATCATGGCATGAATCAAATAAACATGTTGCGGCGTGCAACCTGATCCCATAGATATTCTCACAATCAGGCCCTCGACCTCAATCAGTCATCAATCTCTCTAGTATCTCGGGCTCACAAGAATCATGATAATCAGCCCGAACATTGATGATATGATGTATAAATAATGGACAACAGAGACTGAGATATGATATACAAATAATAGCTGTGATTGAGTATAAATTTTAAATTAAGCAATTAATTCAACATGTAACACGACCTTTGTGGGTCTAAATAGTGCGAGCATGTGGCCTAAGCATAATTTCTAATATGGATAACAGCCCAATTACTCTAGCACGCAGAGATTTTATGGTTACAGAAAAGATTAGGTAACTATACAGTACCACAGAAATAACTGAGTCACAATACACGCGGTGCACGCCTACACGACCATCACCTAGCATGTGCGTCACCTCAATACAAAATACATATCAAGCATATTCAGGGGTTCATACCCTCAACACCAAGTTTAGAAGTGTTACTTACCTCGAACAAGCTAAATCCAATACCAAGCAAACCAAACGATGCTCCAAAAATGCTATCATGTACGTATCGACATCCGAACGACTCGAAACTAACCAAAAGAAACTCAAATACATCAAATAATGCCTAAGGAAACAATTTCAAATGATAAAGGCCAAATCTTTAATCAAAAGTCCAAAGTCAACCAAAAGGTTAAACCCCGGGCCCGCAACTCGGAACCCGACAAAATTATAAAATTCAATAACCCATTAAATTATAAGTCCAACCATACTAGTTTCACTCAAATCCGACTCCGAAGTAATGTACAAAACTCAAAAATTCATTATATGAAACTTTAGACAAAAAACCCCAATTTATATTTTTAAATCATCAACCAAATGCCAAAAATGGGGATAGATTCATGAAATATAATCAAAATCGAGTAGAGAACACGTACTCCAATTCATATGGTAAAAATCGCTTCAAAAATTGCTTCAATCCGAGCTCCATAGCTCCAAATATGATAAAATGGTCGAAACTCCCGAAATATAGCTTCTTCGCGATCGCGAAGAACAAGCTGCCCAACTCTTCCAAACAACCTCTAGTATAATAGTCATAATTTTTTGTAAAAAAATTCAAATGTCAAATGGTTTGACTTTTTGAAAACTATACACCAAATGCTACAACTTTCATTTTTGGATCATCTCCAAATTCCTTATAGATTGCACAATATAAGCTTCTAAAGTCAGCCATGTGCAGCAGAAATTTCTTTTTCGTGAACGCGAAACTATCTCTGCGAACGCGATTCACAAACCCCTTTCTCCTATTTTGCTCTTCGCAAATGCGATCCAATGTCTGCGATCGTGATGCACACTGCTGTAGCAAAAGATCTGCAATTAAAAATGGCCTAAAAATGGTCTGAAACCACTCTGAAACTCACCCGACCCTCTCGGGACCTCGTCCGATCATACCAACAAGTCTCAAAACATATTACGGACCTACTTGAGGCCTCAAATCACATATAACAATATCAAAATGACGAATCGTACCACAATTCAAGTTTAGAAGTTTTAAAATCTTTCGATTTCCAAAACTCGTGCTGAACCATATCAAATCAACTCGGAATGAACTCAAATGTTGCACACAAGTCCAAAATGACATAACGAAGCTATTCCAATTCCCGAAACCATAATCCGAATCTGATATCCTCAAAATCAACTCTCGGTCAAATTTATGAACTTTCCAAACCTTTGAATTTCCAACTTTCACCAATTAGCGCCAAAACTTTCTAGAAATATCTAAATGCCAATCCGGGCATACACCCGAGTCCAAAATCATCATCCGGACCTAATGGAACCATCAAATCTCCATTTCGGGGTCAAATATATAAAAGCCAAATTTGGTCAACTCTTCCAACTTAAAGCTTCAAAAATAAAATTCATTCTTCCAAATCACTTCCGAAAAATCTGAAAATTAAAACTGACGATTCACATAAGTCATAATACATCATATGATGTTGCTCAAGATTTTAAATAGTTGAACAAAATGCAAATAATCAAAAGGACTGAATGGATAGTTACACTTGCAAATAGTTTATTTGGTCTTAGCTGTCGGTCCAGCACATCCCATATACACAATAAATGCACCAACATATCTTTGATGAGAGAGCATCAGCTGCTTTTGTGCTAAATTTTGTGAACCCAAAGAAAACAAGAGGGGTTCTTCAGAAATCTAAAAATAACATGTCATGATTTAAATAAATAGGCAAAGAGAAGAAGATAGCCTATTTGAATAAACGGAAAAAGGGTCGAAACTGTCCTTGCACTATTCGTTAAGAGTTAAATATACTCTCCGTCCACCTATCGATCTAAAAATGCACCCAACATTAACTTTTCGATATATTTCTGCCTTTATGACTAACGGTTAACTAAAAAATATATTAAAATTTCATGTGTCATTTTATTACTGGCCTAATCTAATTAAATAAATGAAAAAGGGACAAAATTGGCCCTGAACTAAGGGCTAAATTTACCCTCCGTCCATTTATCGGTTTAAAAATACCCCCCAAAATACCCAATTTTTAACTTACCTGATCCAAACACTAACCTGCCCAAAAACATAAAATCTCACCGGAAAAATCATTTTTTCAGTCATTTTTATTTTACTTCCTCCCTCTTCTTTATTCTTTTTAATATTAAGAGCTAATTGTTTTTAGTGAACACCCAGGTGGTCAAATTGGCCCGAAATTGATAGGGTAATATTGGCCAGTGACTTATTATTAGTTATTGGAAATTAAATTGCGCATATTAACTACTCCTAATGGTTAATATTAATTTGTTGTGGATAATCTCAATTTGAGGCTAACATTTTCCTATAATGCCAACTTTCGTTGCTTTATTCTTTCATGGAAAATGAAACAATCAAAACCTTATTTTTATTTCTAATTTGAAGACCTATGAAAGAATCATGATATTTAGCCTCCTTTTATTTATGATATTTAATTGCTTCCGTTTATAACATATGGTAATTCTAAGATTTCTCTGTATGTATATGGATATATATATAT